>PVLD010023398.1:0-27447 GCA_004027595.1 Dinomys branickii | reverse complement strand
CCCCCTAAAATTCATGTATCCTTCAGGGCTGGGGGCTCTGGTGGAGACCTACGTGAAGGCGATCAACAGTGGGGCAGTGCCCTGCTTGGAGAATGCAGTGTCCACTCTGGCCCAGAGTGAGAACACAGTGGCCGTGCAGAAAGCTGCCAACCACTACAGCAAGCAGATGGCCCAGCGAGTGCGGCTCCCCACAGACACGCTCCAGGAGCTGCTGGACGTGCATGCGGCCTGTGAGAAGGAGGCCATCGCGGTCTTCATGGAGTGGTCCTTCAAGGATGAAGATGGGAAATTGCAGAAGCAGCTGGTGGTACTGAGTCTTATTTTTCTTCTGTTTCTATTATTGCATGTTTGCTGTAAACAATGGTAACATTCCCCATGGTCTTTGTTCCTGTGTCTTGTACAGTACTTCCCTTAAATTTCCATTGAAGAGTGAAGCCCTGAGTGCATTAAATTCATGATTCACTTCTCATTCAAGGATGAAGCATTTTGGATTCTCACTGGGAATGGAGTTTTTAAAACTATATGCTCTTCCTCCAACCTCAAACTTCAGGCATATATTATGCAGCAGTTTCTCTGGTGACTGAAGCATAATCAGTATAGATGTCCTCCTCAATACTGATAGTGGATTCTGATAAGTACTTCTTAGGACTGCAGACCTGCCCAGAGCATTCTCAAACCATCCCTGGGGTGTTCACTTTTCAGTGCGCAGTTGCCCATTCCTACCAACTACACTTCTCTTACCAGACTCTAATTCTACGCTGCTGTTCACCCCATACTGCTCTTTGTTGTATGCTGTATCCTTCAAGGTACAACCATGGACACAACACCGTAGAAAGGGAGACAAGAGAAGTGAAAAGATGTAAGATGTGTGCTGTACACGGATGAAATACCAACGTGAATGTGAACGTTGCACATCATAAACATGAAGGGAAAACAACAGCAATGAAAATGGGGAAGTGAGATGTACGGAGAGAGAGAGCGATATGGGCAGGCAGGGAAAGGGAGGTGAAAAGACCCAAGCCCTATTATATGCTGTCTAAGAGGAATGCAAACTTCCTGTACTGGAAACACGTGCTAACAAAGTAGAGCTTAAAAAGAAACCATGGAAGTTGTAGAACATGGTCCCTTCATTTTATGGATAAGGATCTTGAGACCCAGGAAGGATCAAAAGTTTCTCATAGACTTGCAGAGAGTTTTAGGCATTTTGAATAAGTCGAGTTTACGAATCCTCATTCATCCCACATCTTACTTAAATGGAATATCTTTTTATGAGAGAGAGGTTGATACTGCTATAAGATTCTCTGGAATGTCATTTCCTCTCTGAGAGAGCCTTCTGATGATAGCTCTGTGTATCTGTCTCGCAGAAAATAATACAGAATAAGAAGGAGGATGTTTTGCTGAAGAATGAAGAAGAATCTGAGCAACACTGCCAAAAAGAACTGAATTTGCTTTCAAAAGAGTTAACAGAAAACATTTCAGCAGGCACTTTCTCTGTTCCTGGCGGGCACCAGCTGTACATGGAAATGAGGAAAAAGATTGAGGAGGACTATCGCCAAGTGCCCAGGAAGGGGGTCAAGGTGAGGAGGAGGGGAGCCCGGGAGAGTCTAGGGCATAACGTCAAGGGGTTTCCAGAACCAGCTGTGAGCAGCAAGAAAACAGATTACCATGGAATCTTTTCATTCTCTCTCCTAGGGCTGGGATCAAAACTAGGGCTTCCTGCATGTGCTCTACCAGTGGGCTGTCCCCCAGAGATCACTTTAGACTCTAATTCTGCCTGTCTGCTCTGTGTTCCTGAAAATAGAAATTTTCATTCCCAAAGAAACTGTAAGGAGTTAAAAAAGTCAGGAGGGACATAAAATAATTATCTGTTTCTTCATCCAACAAAATGACTGCAATGTGCTAAATGCTGGTGATTGAGAAGGTTCAGTCAGTCTTCACTCTCCAGGCTGATGATGTTCATAGTGAGTGACATTCCTTATCAACCTAGGAGAATGTGCTGTAGAGGTGGTGTTAATGCACATAAATGAAACTGTTATTGCTTATGCACTTAATGATAAACTCTTAGGCGTTTTAATCTAGCTTGTGGTTATATCAGCTTTTATTGTGACTATTTTTACTTTTTAACTGAGAGGCCCTGGCACGTATAAGAAATTTTCATGTAGAAAAAGCTCATCAGAGGAAGAGAAAGATACAGTTTATGCCACTAGAAAAAAATCCAGAAAAGCACCAGAGGTTATAGTTCACACAACTGTACCCCATTCTTATCAGCTGGAATCTAGAGCAAGTAGCAGGAAGGAGCCCTGAGAGAAGGATACAGGGAAGAAGATGGGAAGCAGGAGCCATGGAGGATCTCAGTGAGAAGCTTGACCCCTTTGTAGGGAGCCATTAGAAATTTCATCATGACGCAAAATGATGTGCATACATTTATTTTGCAGAACTGTTCTCCCAGTGGTAAGTTATTTGCTCTTTCTTGGTTTACAGGCACGAGAGGTGCTCCAAAGGTTCATGCAGTCACAGGCGGAAATAGAGGAATCCATCCTGCAGTCAGATAAAGCTCTCACTGACAGGGAGAGGGCTATGGCAGGTAAACACCCAAGGTGCATCTCCCAGGTGTGCATAGGTTCCCACAATAATTCTGACAGACCCAACCGGAAACCTTCCCCAATGGGTAGCACCTTTCCTTCTGCGGAGGTGTACGCTGATGAATGTGAACAATAGAAAGGAGCTGTAGTTTTATGTCATCTACAGGGCAGCGGGTTTCCATCCTGTTCCGAAATATCTTCTGGACAGCACGGCCCTGTATGAATTGTGTGACTTTCTTACGCTACCTTTCAAATTTGCCTTGCTCTCCGAGCTCAGGATACTAAAATTAGTTTGCATTTGTTTTTCTTCCATGTTGCAATTCCCCGGGCACAGTGGAGAAGGCCAAGAATGAGGCAGCTGAGAAGGGACAGGAAATTTCCATAGTGAAGAAACAGGAGTTACAGCAAATGAAAGCTGCTCTAGAGAGGACCCACAAGGAAAACATGGAACAGCTGGAAAAGAAGCTACTGTTGGACAGAGAAAACCTCCTCAGAGATCAGAAAATGATGTTTGAGCAACTAATGAAGGTGAGTATGCTTTGGCTCAGTAGTGTCTGATGTCCCTGGCGCCCTTGCAGGACGGGGGGGGGGTGATATGCAGATCATGGAAGGAGGGACCATCACCATTTGTTGTCTGTGATTCAATAAAGCTCTGAATTTTGGGCTGTTTTTGTTTTAAAGATGATCTGTTTGAATTTTTCTCCATATCTAGCATCTAGAGAATTCACATCCTCTTGTCTCTTATAGTTCCTTTGATTAATTTCTTGCAGAATATGAATGTCATTTATATGGCTGCTTTGGGATTTTATAAAATGATCAGATTGCATTAACAATACCAATATTGTCATGGACTCTACTACTGTCCAAGGATCCTGAGATAGATCTGTGTTACCATAAAACTAGCAGAAGTGTTCACACTTAAAAGCACAATGTATTGACAGCTTCTGTCAATTAACTTCCTGGTTATTTTCAGATGTCTCGTGCACTTTGCCATCTGCGGCACAAACACTTAATACCCACAACTTATAGGAGAAAGGCTTTATTTTGGTTGATGGCTTCAGTCCATAGTGGGCCAGCTCCAATGCAGAAATAGCACAGCACAGAAGCACGGTGAAGGGAAAAGTGCTCAGCCAGTGGTAGCCAGAAAGGGATAGAACTGTGACCCATCTCTGACCAGGCCCTGCCTCCTTCACAGCCTATGCAGCGGATGAAGCCAGGGATGAGTAGAGCACCCCAGTGAGACAATCTCTTTCCACACAGAGGAATATTTGGTGGGATATTTTAGATGTAAACTAGAGTTCCCCATGGGGACAGCCTGCAGGGGTTAGCTTGTGATACCAGAGGAATCCTTTCCTTATCCATCTGGAAGTTGTATAACAAATTTCTAGATCAGCCGACAAGTTTCCATAATCATCATATCATTACCATGCTACTTACGAGGGACTGAGAATCAGATCAAGATATTTCTTTTGGCAAGAACAGAATTTGATCTCATCCGGCAGCACAGTAGGACTGAATGTTGAATGAAAATTAGTAGCACTAATCTATACTTTCTTCTCACAATATCTGGTCCAATTCAGATATTATTGTTTGCTGCTTAATAATTTTGTCATAATTACAAAAGCATTTGTACATATAATATAAATTAGTTTGAAAATGTTTTTAAATGAAATGTCAGCCTTAAAATAGCAGTATTATAAAAATGTACTTTCAGCTTTTATTCATTTATTTTAGATCCAAAAGGATTTGCTTGAAGAAGGATTCAACAAGAAATCTGAGGCAATGAATGAAGAGTTAAAGCGTTTGAAGAGTAGAATCAAAGCTATAGAGAATGATAATGAACACTTTATTACACGAGCCTTAAATATTCTGGGTGAAGGGATCATAGAATTGTTGGGTACTCGTGGTAAAGTTCTTGGTAAGGCTGTTAAATTCATTGGCTCACTTTTAAAATAAACTTTGGTTTTCTTACAAGAAAATTATAGATTGTGGATGTATATGCTGGCCTATTCAAGGGCACATTTTTCATTTTTGTTCAGCAAAATTTTAAGTATGAAAATTGCTTTTTGGAGTGTATCTGTGTCTGGATCATGTCAGAACAAATGCCTGTACCTGTTCACAGATAATATTCTCTTTTAAGCAACACACACCTGCAACTACATATATATATAAGAAGAAGTCTATAGAGATAATGCTTTGAATTATAAAACTTGGAAATTAGTTCAATATCATCTGCATAAATTCATAATATAAATTTTATTATATGCTGGTACTGGACTATAGGACATGAAATTAGAGCACATCTCTAGTTTGCTCGATATAGAATGATCTTGGGGATACTGTAAACTTAAAATAAAAAATGAAGTAAAAATTGGATGAGATATTATTTAAAGGCTTGAATCCATAATTCAGCAGCTGAAATCTTTTTCTCTAAGGACAGGAATTAGACAGGACATATACTTTCACTAGTTCTACAGTACTAGAAGTGTAGTTAGAACAACAAGCAAGAAAAAGAGATAAAAGGCATCCGAATAAGAAAGGAAAAATAAAATTATCTGTCTCTCTTTTATACACACACACACACACACACACACACTTATATAAAACTCAATTGACTCCACCAAATATCTACTGAACTAATAAATGAATTCAGTTAAATTTCAGGATACAAAATCAACAAACATGAATCAGCTACATTTCTGTACAGTAACAACAAACTATCTCAAAAAGAATTAAGATTATGCTGCTATCTAGAATAATATCAAAAGCAGTAATTTTTAAAAAAATAAACTTAATTAAGGATGCAAAAGATATGCCCACTGAAAAGTATGAGATATTGATGAAAGAAATTAAAAAAGACAAAAGTTTATGTAAAGATAGCCACTGATCTTGGATAAGGAGTAATAATGTTGAAATATCCATACTACCCAAGTTATTTACAGAATGAATGCAACCTCTATCAGAATTCCTATGACCTTTTTCATTAGAAATAAAAAAGCCAATCCAAAAATTTGTATGGGAGCTGTGAGAATTCAAATACTCAAAGCAATGCTGAGAAAGAAAAATAAAGGTGGAGGCATCTTATTACCTGATTTCAAAGTATATTATAAAGCTATGGTAATAAAAACAGTATGTAATCAGCACGATAATGAACACACGTACAAATGAACAGAACAGAGAGACAGAAGTAAACCTACCCATATGTACTCAACAAATTTCCCCCCTCCAAAAGTAAAAAAAGAAACAAGAATATATGGAGAAAGGACAGTATCTGTATAAATAGTGTTAGGAATGTGTAATATTCATAGGCAAAGTAATTAAATCAGGTCTTTATCCTGCATTTCATGGAAAAATAAACTCAAAATCGGTTAAATACTTAGCTTGAAAGACCCAAACTGCAAACATCCCCCCAAAAACATAAAGAAAACTTGCCATGAATGTTGGCAAGGCCACAAGTACAAAAACAGACAAAATATTCCTTGCCATTTACAGCAGCATGAATGGGGATACAGGACATTATGCCATGTAAAACATGCCTAACAGATGACAGATGTTGCATAATCTCAGTTATCTATGGGATCTAAGTCAAACGCATGAAATTAATGTAGGAAGATGGATTTAAAGAGGGGCATGGGGAACTTTTGGGGTGCTGGGGTGGTCAAAGCATAAACATTTTCAAGTAGAAGATAAATAGATTCTACAGTACAGATGTACAGCATCATGGCTAATTATAATGCATTGCATATCCCGAAATTTACTAAAAGAATAGATCATGTCTTCATCATTAAAAAAAGATGTGAGATGAGGGATATGTTTGTTAGCTTGACTGTGGTAATAATTTCATATTGTACATATTAAAACATTGTTATACCATTAAATAACTAATATTTGTCAATTGAGCCTTCATAATGCTAGAAAAAATAAAAATATGAATAAATTAGAAAAGAAATGTTACATCTGTACCTGTAAAAACATTCTTTTAGAATGAAAAAGGTAACATCAATCTAAAATGTATGTTTAAACATATATGTTCATTTAAACAATAATTGTCATTTCTTTTTTTATTGTTACTGTTGTTTTTTTTTATACCGAAAGTTAAAAAACTGGCAAAAGAGCAATGAAGACAAAATCAAAACAACACAAGCAAGAAAAATGATACATGAGCGCCAAAACAAAATGGTACAATGATTGCTATATTACATACTGTTATCTTCAAAGAAGTTGCTCAGTCCACTAGACATAAGAATGTAAGATTGATCAAACAATCAAAGACAGTAAAAGTTAAAAAATGTAATAAAAAATAAAAAAATAAAACATTGGAAATGATGCAGAGCTTCACCATACAAGATGGTAAGTGTTCAACAGTGGTTCTTATTCTGCATATTCTTTTCAGATCAGTCATTCTGATTACCCAATTTTAGCACGCAAAATTGGTCAAGAAAAAAGAAAATTTTAAACACTGACTGTTCCTCTCAATAAACTACAGACATCAGCATACCCCTATACCAGCTATCCTTATATATACATATACATTTTGTTTTTCATTTAAAAAAGCAAAATAACAAAAACAAATACAGAAACAAAACAGCTTAGACAGTAATACAACTGATACAGAATTTCAAAACATGGTGATAGGATATTAGCAATGGTTGTTATACTACATAATGTTATCTTCAAAATGGCTGCACATATAACCATATATAGGGATGCAAGATTGATCAAATAAGTACACATTAACAGTTCCGTTCAATAAACCAGTAGATAATAGTAGTACAATTATCCTAGCTATCCTGTGGGGAAAAAAAATACATATACACATATTTTTTCCCTCTTCTTTCTTTTTCCTTTCTCTTCTTTCATCCCAGTTGCTATTTGAGCAGTTTTTTTTCCGTTTCACAATATCTATTGCACCTTTTAGGTTTTATTTACTCGTTTAGGTTCTTATAGTAGGGAGGAAATACGATGTTTACACATGTGAATCTGATTGTTTTCACTATGAGTATCGTCTCTAGTTGCATTAATTTACCCATGAAAGCCTCTAGTTTATCTTTCTTTATAGCTGAGTAATGCTCCATTGTATAAAAATACCACAACTTTTTTATCCATTCCTCAGTTGATGGTCATTTGCATTGTCTCCAAGATTTAGCTATTACAAATTATGCTACAAACATGGGTGCATGTATAGTGCTGTGGTATGATATTTTCAGTTCTTCTGGAAAAATACCCAGGAGGGGGATAGCTGAGTTGAATGGTACATCTAATCCTAGTTTACTGTGGAATTTCCAGACTGATTTCCACAGTGGTTGTACCAGTCTACATTCCCACCAACTGTAGAGAAGGATTCCTGTTCCTCATATCCCCTCCACCACTTGTTATGGGTTAATTTCCTGATGGTAGGCCTTCTTTCTGGGGTGAGATGGAATCTCAGTGTTGTTTTCATTTGCATTTCTTGAATGACTAACATTTTTCATGTATTTATTTGCCATTTGCATTTCTTCATGTGAGAAATGTGTATTCATCTTAGATGCCCATTTTTGTATTGGGTCTTTGAATTTTGGGGGCCTGATATTTTAAAATTCTTTATATGTTCTAGACAGGAGTCCTTTGTCTGAGGGACAGTTGGCTAAAGTTTTTTACCAATTCGTGGATTTTCTTTTCACCATGTTGGTGATTTCTTTTGATGTGCAGAAACTTTTCAATAAGATGAGATCCCAGTTGTTGATTCTTTGAAGTATTTCCTGTGCAGTTTGGTTTTTGTTCATGAACTCTCTGCCTACCCGTATGTGTTCAAGTATTCCACCTACTTTCTCTTTCAGTAGATCTAGGGTTTCTATTTTAATATTTAGATTTTTAAGCCATTTTGACTTTATTGTGGTGCAATAGGTTTGGGTATAGTTTTAGTCTTTGGCTTGTGGAAAGCCAGTTTTTCCAGCACCATTTATTGAAGAAGCTATATTTCTTCAGGTGAACATGTTTGGACCCTTTGTCAAAGATAATGTGGCTGAGTGTCTTTGTAGTTGTGTTTGAATCTTTTTGTCTGTTCCACTGATCTTCAGGTCTGTTTTATTTGCCAATACCATGCTGATTTTATCACAATAGCTTTGTAGTATAATTTCAAATCAGGGATTGTGATAAGTCCTTCCTTGCCTTTGTTGCCCAGGATTGCTTTTGCTATTCTGGGTCTCTTCTGGTTCCAGATAAATTTTAGGAATGTTTTCTCTATGTCTGAGAGGTATACCTGTGGTATTTTCATTGCAATTGCATCAAATCTATATAACAATTTTGGGAGTATGGCCATTTTCACAAAGTTGGTTTTCCTATCCATGAGCAAGGAATATCTTTCCATTTTATGAAATCATCTTCCATCTCTTTTTTCAGAGTACTGTCATTTTCACTGTATAGATCTTTTACTTCTTTTGTTAGATTGATTACTAAGTATTTCAGTTTTTTGGATGCTATTGTTAAAGTTACAGTTTCATTAATTTCTCTCTTAGTGTGTTTGTTGTTTGAGTATAGAAATATTATTAATTTTTGAGTGTTGATTTTTTATCCAGCTAGGCTACTGAATTTGTTGATTAATTCTGTGAGTGTTCCAATGGAGTTTTTGGGGTTTTGCATGTAAAGTATCATGTCATATGCAAATAATGGTAACTTCCCTTCTTCCTTTCTTCTTATTATTTCTTTTATATATCTCTTTCTCCTGTATATTTTCTCTGGTTAATGTTTCCAGAACTATGTGCAACAGGAGTGGTGAGAGTGGACATCCTTGTCTTGTTCCTGGTTTTAAGGGAAAGCTTTCAGCTTTTGTATATTTAGTGAGATATTGACTGCTGGTTTGTCATAGATGGGTTTTATCAGATTGAGGTAAAGTCCATCTATGCCAATTTTCTGTAGGGCTTTTATCAAGAATAAGTGTTGGAATTTACCAAAAGTTTTCTGCACCTATTGAGATGATCATGTGATTCTTGTCTTTAGCTCTGTTGATATAATGTATTATATTGTCTGATTTGCATATATTGAACCATCCCTTCATTCCTGGGATGAATCTTACTTGGTCTCAGTGTATTATCTTATTGATGATTTGCTGAATTCTGTTTGCTAGTATTTTATTGAGTATCTTTGCATCTATGTTCATTAGGGAGAGATAAAGAATTACAAATGGCAAATAAATACATGAAAAAATATTTAACACCATTAGTCATCCAAACATGCAAATTAAGTCAACACTGAAATTCCATCTCATCCCAGAAAGAATGGCTATCATCAAGAAATCAACCTACAACAAATGTGGGGAAAAAGGAACTCTTCTCCACTGTTGGTGGGATTGTAGACTGATTCATTCACTGTGGAAATCAGTCTGGAGATTCCTCAGTAAACTAGGATAAGAGGTCCCATTCAATCCAGCTATTCCCCTCCTGAGTAGTTTTCCAGAAGAACTGAAAACATCATAGAACAGTGATATATGTGCACCCATGTTTATAGGAGTGCAATTTGCAATTGCTAAATCTTGAAAACAACCCAAATGTCTATCAGTGAAGGAATGGATAACATAGATGTGATATTTTCATAAAATGGAGTATTACTCTACTCTAAAAGAATATAAACTCATGGTTTTTATAGGAAATGGATATAACTAGAGACCATACTCATAAGTGAAATAAATCAGAACCACATGTATAAACATCATAGCATCTCCCTAGTGTAAGAACCTGAAAGAGTGAATAAAATCTAAAAGTACAACAGATATTGTGAAAAGAAAGAAACTACTCAAAAGCAAAGAACAACTGGGGTGAGGGAAAAGAGAAAAGAAAGAAAGAAATGAAAATATTATATATGTATACACAAGATAGCTAACATGGTTGTACTACTAATTTCTATTGCTTTATGGAAAGGTGCAGATAATGTTTAATTGTCCAATCTTACATGCCTATATTTGTTTATATGGGTAACCAATTTGAAGATATCAATATGTAATGCAAAATTCATTGCTAATTTACTATCACCTTGTCTGAAATTCTGTTTTGCTTGTATTGTTTTTGTGTTATTTTGTAAGTATGTGTGTCTATTAATATGTTTTTGTTTCTTCATCTTTAAAATAAAATAAAAAAACAAATCAATCAACATTCCCCTGCTCTCACAACCCAATTCTTCCAATTAATTTATTACACAAAGTTTTCTTTTTGGATTCAGATAAAATTTTACAGAGACAATAAGTGGAATACGCAATAGGATTTAGAGAATTTCTTTTCCATTCTAGATATATGGACTAAATTAAATATTTATCATTAATTCTTATAATGAATAAAGCCCTTCCTGAATGGATGGTTCACAGCTTTGTGTATGCCTTTTGGACAATTTTAAAGGATTTTAAAGTGTGTTCCTTCTTCCTACACTTAGCAGCCCTGGTCGTTTCACTGGAATGAGGATACACAGAATTTCTCACACTGCCTTCTCGGAAGGGAAGTGTTACTTTGGGAAATTTTATGAAAATAGCTGACCACAAGTGTACATAAGTAGGGACCTTCGCAAGGACTTGGAGGGGCACAGGCAAGGGCAGTGTCTGACCCTGGACTACTTGAGCTTTACAGTGAGTGCTTTAGTTACTTTTCTCCAACTGCTGAGACAAAATACCTGATGCCCAAAATGAAGGAAGGAAAGGTTTATTTAGCTCACTGTGGAGGTTTCAGTCCATACTGAGCTGTCTCCAAGGCACAGTGGCACAGGACAGAGGGCAACCATTCGTGGGGGGGGGAGACAACAAAAGCAGCAAGAAGCGTAAGGGAGGAGTGGGGCAAGCAGCCTCTTTGCGTTCCATAAGCAAACTATCTGTCCCAGGGTGGGTGTAGCACTCACATCCATGAATCAATCATAAACTCTAAAAGCTCGCCCCATGTCTGCATGTGACACTCAGACACAAACCGTAACAGTGAGTGAGCATGAACTCAGCAAGGTGTGAGCACACAATGACAAATACTAGATTTTGCTAAAAATCTCTACTAAATAAGGATTATGAAATCAGGAAACGGACCAAGAGCACTAGAAATGAAGTTGTTCTGAGATGTGTTTTCAGCAAAGCGCTTTTAGGTCTTCTGCTTATTTTTTTGTTTTTTATTTTGTTAGAGGAGAGCAATGAGGAGTACGCAGGGAGGAAGAAAAAGAGTGGAGGAGGAAGCAGGGGTAAGTAGCTGGCAAGGGGGATGGCTCCAGACAAGAGATTCAGAATGGGGCCAGTGTCTGCCGAGAAGTCAGGCAAAGAGCTGCCTGAAGGCAGGAAGATTAGGCTGGGGTCAGGGGCTTCTGTTGGGAGTAGACGCCTCTCTGAATGCTGCACTATGTGAGATTCTTCTAGAGGAAGAATATTATATCATATATATTCCAGTAAATTAAAACACTTAAAAAAGAAATCGGGAGAATGGTACAATGATTTAGATGTGGCTTGAAGTGTCCCCCAAAAGCACTTTTTCTGTGTGCCTTGAACTCAGTGTGGTGATATTCAAATATGCTGTAAACTTTAAGAGGTGGAATCTGTGGGTAATTATTTATTTCACTTGTGAAAGAATTTTTAAAAAATTTATACAAAATGGGCCTGGTGGTGCATGTTTGTAATCCCAGCACACTGTGAGGCTAGGGCAGGAGAATCACAATTTTGAGTCCATCCTGGCCAACTTAGTGACAGCAAGGACTTGTTCAAAACAAAAAGTAATAAAAGGGCAGGGATCTATCTATTGAGATAGATCTGGGTTCAAACCCCATCAGTTAAAAAAAAAGTTGGCGATGTTTATTAAAACAAGTGAGTCAAAATTAGTAATGTGTACAAACTGAACTGTTAATAAACTAGACTTCCAATAATACTACATTACTTAGATTTTGCGGGAGATAACAATTACTTATCAAATTACGGTGACAGAGCTGGAATTATTATAGGAAACTCTGATAAGATGTTTTCTACCTGAAGATCATTTGTCTCTCTTTATGCAAACAGCTTAGTAAACTAAGCTGTGGAAGATCCAACATGCTATGGAGCAGAGTTGGAGGCAGCAGTGTGACCCTGTCAAGTAACAAGGCAGAGACTCTGAAGCATGGAGATGAGGGGTGTGTGCACTCTTTAGTAGACATTGCCAGGTGAGTGATTATGCTGTGGTCACTCAATCCCTTTCTCACAAGAGAACAGCTGACCTTTCTGTACTTGAACATGTTGAAAACTTAAGTTTCTTCCACATTCTATTTTTTTGGGTGGGGGCAGGTGGTCTTACTGAAGCAGTGATTTAGGCATACAGCTCAATTTGTCGTCATGGGTCATTTAGGTTTTTGGTGGAAGCAATGAGATGCCTGCTTTTGGCTAGGACAAGTGGAGGAAACCTAGAATGGGTGTCAGAGGAGAGAGAATATGAGTGCGGACTATGCTGGGATAACTTGCAGTCACTGCATGTACCACAAACTCCTAGGTAATGTGTCCTTTATAAAACTACACCTGGAACTATATTGAAGACACAGCAATGGTTGAGTTTAACATAGGGCACAGTGTCAGAGTAGTGGTGGGGCAAATCCTATAAGCAGCATTTGAGGCACTAATATAGCCTTTCAACCCCACTTCTGATCCCAACTGTGGCTGTGACAGACCCAGTGAGCCCCTCTGAGGGAACAAGTCCATGTTGCTGTGTTCTATGGAGCACTTGCATGGACTACTGAGTCCCATGCAAAATAGAAGGAAGACCTGTGCTTCAGAAAGACAACCCACAGTGTGTGTGTGTGTGTGTGTGTGTGTTTGATCAGATGTGCTGACTGCACAGCACTGTGCAGGTTCCCAGTGTGTGTGAGGATTCACACAGTCCCTGCCCTCACACAACTTACTCTCAGGAGAGATCAACCCGCACCCTCCTAATGAAAGCGAAGGCCTGGAAGGAGAGAAAGGGGGAGCGCTGGATAGAAAGAGAGCCAAGACCGCAGATGCAGGTACTTGAAACTTAACACTGGGGAAAGTAGTTTGATGTCAGACATGTGAAATGCATTTAGAACCTTAAAATGTGGTCCAGCAGCTGATCTTATTTATATTTACATTTATTTTAAATTATCTCTTGTTTTCTTTTTATTCTACTAAACTCAGAAGTATACTGTAAACATTTATCAATTGTAAAACATGAAAAAAAAATTTTTCAGACTGCAGGGATTTCTTTTTCAGTCCATGGATTTGACTCCCATGTCTGAACCATTTCTCTGAGTCAAAACTGAGGTCATTTCATGAAATTTCACCAACCCTGGAGTTGTACTGAGTATCATGAGGAAATATAAACTGACTTATACCTACCATTTATTGTTCATTCATTTCCTTCTGTAGCATATGTTGTGACTTTATTCATTCAAAACACTTCTGTTATTATTGTTACTACTATTACTGCTATTATACAAATGTCCCTACATAGCCCAGACTAGCCTGGAACTTGTGACATAACCCAGGGTGGCCTCGAAGCCATAATTCTCCTTTGGTGATCCCATCCTACTGCTGGGATTACAGATGTGTGATGTGCTTAAACAACTCAGCCCTTTCAAACTGTTTCAGTTTCTCATGAATATTGGCTACTTTTCTAAATTTCCATACAAATTCAAATTTCATGATCAGTTTACTGATGCAGTCATTGTTCTCTTTTCCTTTTAAAGTGTGCCAAAGAAACACAACTTTTACCATCCTATCCCCATCTATGAACGTGTCAGTGTGCTAAGTATATTCACATTCTAAAACAACACAATGTAGGACTCCGTTGCATAAAACAAAACCTGACCATCCACGTGACCACTTCTCATTCCCCCACTCCATGGTCCCTGAGAACCACTACTCTATTCCATTTTTAAGAGTTTGCATATTTTAGTCACATCTCTGTAGCACTTAAATTTAGGTGTCAAACTGGTAAAGGAATGGCTAAAGAACTAATAAAACATGATCTCTGGATGGGTCTCTGAGGCTGTTCTTTCAGGGATTGGCATTTGAGTCAGTGAGCTGTGCAAGCAAGATCTGCCCTCAGTTGGGTGTGCACACAGGTCAGATGAGGGCCTGGGTAGAGAAGACAGGATTGTAGCTTACTTTTTTCTGGAGCTGCCATATACTCTACCCCAACCTTTGGATAATGTAAATCCAGGTACTAAAGCCTTTGCACTTGCACAGAGACACATTGGTGGTATAATAAGATCTTCAGCTTGCTGACAGCCTCTCAGGGGACTTCTCAGTCTCCAAGAGCACAGGAGCCATTTCCCCAGGAAAATCCTTTCTGAGAAATCTCGCTATATATCTTCTTTATATGTCAGTAGAGATTCCTGACTAACACACACATACAAGTGAATAATATAATGGTTATCTTTTGTGACTTGCTGATTTCATTTGAACAGAGAATTTAAGATTTTTCCATTGTGTTACTCAGATTTATATTTCTAAACAAAGTACCTGAGGCAATTAACTTATATAGCAGCAATGTTTAGCTACATAACTTACATTATAGAGTTTCAGTCCCAGGATTTATAGCTTTATTTGTTTGAGCATTTGGTGAGATTGACATCATGACTGGTGGGCTCTCAGAGTGCATGTCCACATGTGGAACCAGGAAATAGGAAAGGAGATTGATGGGTTCCCAAATCCCTTTTGAGGACACATTCCCAAAGAGCTAAGGAGACCTCATGAAGTCCAAGTCCTAAAGGACCACAGGACCTTCCATTTGACCACTGTGTGGACTAAAACTTAAACATCCAGTCTTTCATGGCAACTCATCCACACACTAGCATCTCTGATATACTGTGCCATAGTATTTCCTATTTTTAAAAAATTATAATAATATTTTACCATGTTCCTTTGCACATATCCATTCACCACATTTTGTTCATTCATTCTGTCCTTAATTCATTTTTTTCAGTCATCTGTTAGAGAGCATTTGGTTTACTTCAGTGAATTTGGGTACACAAATATCCACTGTACTGTACAGGATCCACTGTACTATGGCAAGGGTAACTTTTCATATTCACTCTTGCAGTACAGAAACCTTGCGGTTTGCCTGATACCTTTCTGCTCTGCTGGTGTTAGAGGATGCCACACTGAGGGTTTAAAGTGTGCTACTCTCATGAGAAGAGATGCTTAGCACCTTTCCATGTGCTTCTGGTCACTTGTCCATGTGCTTTGGGGAATTGTCTGTGCAAGTCCTTTGTTTATATCCTGGGTTTTTCCTTTTTTGTTAAATCTGAGGAATTTTTTGAAATTTTCTTGGTTTTGTTGCCTGAACTTTTAGTGTCATATTAAAGAAATCATTCCAGACCTCAGTGTCATGAAGCCTTCCCTCCCTGCTTCTTCTTAGAGTATTGTCATTTTATGTCTGTCATTGAGGACTTTAATCAACTCTCTGCTAAGAAGTATGCATGGATAAATTAGTGTCTCACTCTGTTCTTCATGTTCACTGCGCTGCTTGTTGAAGAGACTGTTTTTTCATTGTTGCATGGTTTCGGCACCCCTGTCACACATCATTTAATGCTGTACATTAAAGTTTATTCCCAGATTCTCTTCTCTGGCCCATCGGTCTATTTGTCTGTCTTCATGCCAGTCATCCTGGTTTTGACTTCTGCAGCTTTGTACTATGTTTTGAACTCAAGAAGTGCTCCAAGTGTCAACATGGTGTGAATGTGTCACCCTGAGCTGAGGCGTCAAACAGTGTTGAGGTGATGAGCTGTTTAAGGAAGGACCTAGTGAGACATACTTAGGCCATGGTGGCACCATGCTCATGAATGAGTTTATTTTGCTGAATATGAGCTCAACATCTCATGGGTCTTGGTTAAGGCTTCAAAAGCAGCTGCAATGAGGGAACTGGCACCTGCCCTCCATCTCTCTTGCCTCCTGTCTCTCTGTGTGCTCTCTCCCTCTGTGTGTGCTCCCAGTAAGATGCTTGCACTGTGTTGTGACACAGCTAAGGAGCCCTCAGCCCAGCTGCCTGCTACAGATTCAGTGCTCTTGTGCCTGCTGAACTGCATGATAAGTAAACCTCTTGTAAAAGTATGCTACCGCCACCAGGGATTCTGAATCAGCAGTAATAAAGGGGACAGTAAAAAAGCAAGACTGCCAATTTTGTTCTTGTGTTTAAGCCCTTTCTCTTTAAAGTCTCATATATTTTATGAATTTAGGTATTTTTTCCTACTTCAGTAAAAAAATGCCACAAGGATTATTTTAGGTATAACTCTGTTTTCTTTTTTTCCATTTGAGATCTCTTCCTGATGTACAAATAGCTATGATTTCATCATTTTCTTACTATTTCATGTATCTGTTGAGAATTCTGTGTGTTTGGTACATGAGATAGAGAAGTAGAATTTATCCTGCGCCTCAGTGCCCAGAATACCTGGGTGCAGTACACCCCAAGCCTTCCTCTCAGGGACAGCTGGAGGTTTCCAGTACTGACTCAGTGCAGGAGTTCTCTTGCTTTTAGCCTTTGCTTGTAGAATTTAGCTCTGAATCCATCAGGACCTGGGATTTTTTTCATTGGGAAGATTTTATTACATTTTCAATCTTGCTTGCTGATATTGAGTTATTCAGGATTTTTATATCTTCTTCCTTCAGATTTGGTAATTCATATGTAGCTAGAAATCAGTCCATTACTCTGTGTTTTATATCCTGTAAGAGTAAAGATTTTTGAAGTAGGTATTGATGATCTTCTGAATTTCTACAGAATCTGTAGTGATTTTATAACTTTCATTCCTTATTGCATGAATTCTATTTTTTCCTTTCCTTTTTTGATAAGGTTGACCAAGGGTTTATCTATTTTATTTATTCTTTCAAAGAACCAACTCTTCAAGTCATTAACTTTTTGTATTTTTTTAATCTCCATTTCATTAATTTCTGCCCTGTGGTTTATAATTTCCTGCCTTCTTCGGGTTTTGGGTTTGACTTGGTCTTCTTTTCCTAGAATCTTGAGGTGCAACATAAGATTTTTTATTGTGCTCATTCTGTTTTCCTGAGGTATGAATTTACAACTATATATTTCCCTCTGACAACTGCTTTTATTGCATCCCAGTGGTTCCTGTAAGTTGTATCTACATTTTCATTTGATTGCAGACATTGTTTGATTCTTTTTTGATTTTATTTGTGACCTAATTTATTATTCAGGAGGGTGTCATTTACTTTCCATGTGTTTATGGAGTTTTTGCAATTTTTTTGTCAGTAATTTCCAATTTTATTGCACTATGATCTGATAATGTGTGTGAGATAATTTCAATTCCTTTCCATTTACTTAGGCATGTTCTATGTGATAGTATATGGTCTATTTTAGAGAATGTCCCATGTGCAGCTGAGAAGAATGTGTATTGTGATGCTGTTGGTTGGAATACTCTGTAAAGGTCTACTAAGTCCATTTGTTCACAAGTTTGGTTTAGTTCTGTTGTTTCTTCACTCATTTTTTGTCTAGTTGAGCTATCTCTTTGTGACAATGTGGTGTTAAAGTCCCCTGTTATGATTGTGTTGCTGCTTATTTCATTTTTCATGTCTTATGTAGTTGGGTGCTTCTGTGTTTGGTCCGTAGATGTTTATGATTGTTACCTCTTCTTGAAGTTTTCCCCTCATAAATATGAAGTGACCTTCTTTATCTCTTTTGATTGTTCTTGGGTTGAAGTTCCCATTGTCTGCAAACAGAATAGCCCACCCACATTTTTTGGGGTTCCTGTTATGTAGAGTATTATTTTCCATCCTTTGATTTTCAGTCTATGAATTTCCTTTTAAGTTAAATCTGTTTCTTGTATACTGCATACTTTTGCATTTTGTTTCTTGATCCACTCTGCCAGTCTGCTTCTTTTGTTTGGTGCAGGGAGACCATTTACATTGATGGTTATAACTGATATGTATTGACTTATCTTTGCCATGTTGTTTTCCTGCTGTTTTTTTTTTTTTTTTTTTTTTTGCTGTACTGGGGATCAAACTCAGGACCTTGTGCTTGCTAGGCAGGCACTTATTCCACTGAGCTATATCCCTGTGGGAGTCTGCTGAGAGACCTGCGGTCAGCATCCATCTTAAAATGTATCAGCCATCTTAAGAGCCTTGAGTTTAGTTTCAGTTTCTATCTTGAGTTAAGTTTCTATTTTCTCTGAGCTAAGTTTCTGTTTCCCGTAAATCATATGATGCAACCACATGCTATCGCCTGATGCCTGGACCTCCCTCGCGTGATATCTGGACCTCCCTCCGTTGCCTAGTTACCTGCTGACGTCAATCCCCACTCCCGCACTGTATATAAGCCCGAGCTTTCCGCTCAATAAACGAGACTTGATCAGACTCCTGTCTTGTCTCCATTTCTTGTGCCCCTTGTCTCTTTTTCATCCCACTCCCCCTCTAGGGCCTTCGCTGACTACCTGCGGGTCGGGACATATCCCCAGCCCCATTTTCCTGCTGTTGGTTCCTCTTTTTTCCCTCTAATTGCTTGCTCTGCTTGGTGGTTCCTTTTTGTTGTCGTTCTTGAAGTTGTGGTGTTTTTTACCTCTTTGTAGAATATCTTTTACTACTCTTTCTAGGACTGGCTTGGTGTTCATGAATTTTTCTGTTCTTTATCATGGAAATATTTTATTTCTCTAATTTTGAAGATCAGTTTTTCAGGGCATGTCAATCTGGGTTGGAAGTTTACTCTCAGCACCTGAAATGCTTCACTCCAAGCTCTTCTTGACTTGGTGGTTTGTATTGAGAAATCTGCCATGATCCTGATGGACTTTCTTTTATAGGTGATCCATTTCTTTTCTCTAACAGCTTTTGATATTCTGATCTTTTCTTGAGTTTCTGGCATCTTGATCACTATATGGTTGTATATTTACTCTGATTATACCTAACTGGAGTTCTATATGCCTCAGTTTGCTATATGGTCAATTCTTTTTTCCATTCTTGAGAAATTTTCTACTATTACTTCTGAAAATAGTCTTTTTATACCATTTCTGATGACACCCACTGTTTTATTGACCCCTATTATTCTTACATTGTTTTTTCTTTGTTTTGTCTCACAACTATTAGCCTGTTAATTCCTGGCTTCTTGTTATCTTTAAGAGATCCTTCCTTTCTCCGTCATTAGAGGCCATGCTGTCTTCAAGGTCTGAAAGTCTGTCTTCAGCTTTGTTCAAGTCTTTTGCCAGATATTTATGCAAGTTTTAATTTTCTGGATATCTGTTTGAATCTGCTTCATGTATTCTAGTTCTTTTCTATAATGTTCATTCAAGCTTTCCATCAATGTTCTATGCTCCTCTGTTTCCTTCTCTATGTCTTCTTTAGAAACGGTAAGCAATTCTTTCATTATTGTTGTTATTTCTTGTTTTACCTGACAGATTGTTTTTCATCTGATGTCTTCTATGGCCTGTTGGTGTTTTGTTACTTCAGTTGCTAGCATTTCAGAAAGTTCGGGTATATGACCTCCACCCTCTTCTGTGTTGATGTCTCCTGGACGTGTTCTGGGTGGGGTAGATGTCTCAGATTCATTTTGCTCCTGCATTTTGTCTCTTTTGAAGATACAGAGGTTCCCTGGAGCTCAGCTTCTCTCTCAGGATGATGTGGGAGTGGCTGGGCAAGGACCTGAAGGTCTCTGGTGCTAACTGCGGTAACTGCAATGGTGTGTTGGTTGTGGGGTGTGATCACCAATGCTCCTACAGTTGTCTGTGGTTCAGCTTGGCTCCCACATGGGGTTCCCAAAGCTGTCCAGGTTTCACCTCTGTTTCCATACAGGTATAGGAGTGGGTAGGTCATGGTCACCTAGGCTCCAGAAACTGCCTGGGATCCAAAGCCATCTGTGGAGGGGTGCTTGCATGGTTACCTAGGCTGCTGAAGCTGTCAAGAATACAGCACAGCTCCTGCAGGGGTGCAAGTGGAGGGAGAGAGTGGTCACACAGTCCTCTGAAGCTGTCCGAGGCTCTGTCTGGCTCGCACACTGGTTGGGGAAGCAAGTGGGCATCTCAGTAGTGTTGTTCAGAGTTCAACTCGACTCCTGTGAGGGGGTCAGGGTGTGGCCCCCCAGGACCCTGAAACTGTCTTGGGCTCTGCTTGACTCCCGAGCTAGTGGGGGATATGCAGGGGTGGTTCATTGGCATTGTCCTAGTATTTCCACTTTTGCAATCTAATTGGTAGATTCTTGCTAGTACTTTTTCAGCTATTAGACTTTTAATCATGAAGATTTTGACTATGCCTATGACTTCAAATTGTTTCCCTATGTCTTCTTTGATTATCAATATTTCAACTTTTATAACTAGGTCTTTGACCCATTTTTAGTTGATTTTTGTAAAAGGTAAGAATTAAGGATCTAGTTTCTACCTCTTTCCATTCTCTTCAGTATCCCAAATATTATAATCCATTATGTATTGTCAATGTAATGAGTGAAATTTTGGGCCTACTGCATTTTTTCTATGATGCCATTGAAGAGGCTAGTGCTGTCTGAAGGTTTCAACAATGCTAATGTAGATTTTTCATATGCAGAAGGCTAGGTGATCTGCTTGCTTCAGAAGCTTCACTGTCTTTTCACAAAAGCAGCTGTCAAATGTTCCATCAGAGGTGTCTACTTGAGTGGATAAGCAAATAGACAATTGCAATCTTTGCTGAAGGAGCAGCTAGCCATGGGAGCCACACAATCTCCTGGCACTATTAGACACAGCTTTCTACTGTAGCTATGCACAACAAGTGTACTTTCCACTATAGAGGGCAATCTTTCTAAACACAGTGCTCAATCGCTACAGCCCGAATTCTTTGCTGTTCTAATTTTTAATAGAGTCTGTGACAGACACTTTGTTGGTCTTGAATCTGTTTTTGTCCAGAGTGAACAGGTCCTGAGAACAAGGTACCCACAGATGAATAAAAAAGTAAGAGGAAAAAGAAATACAAGAGAGACAAAATTCTGGGACCAGGGGGCTTACAACCTCTTGGACTGCAGCCTCGAATAACATTTTCAGTAACCTTTTAATGAGAAAGAACAAAGCAGGCAACTGGGCTAATGGGAGGATATCAACCGTTTTAGCAAGGATCATACAACTCAATTACCATAAGCATGAGACTTGACTAGGCAGCCATCATGTTACCAATCCATCTGGCATATCACACCAAAGCATTTAGTGTTGACCCTGGGGCTTATAATGCTTTTGCTAGACTTCCTCCAGAACCCAACAATCAAGCTTGGTCATGCCTGAGGCAATACACTGAAAGAGTATTAAAGAATGTCCTTCTCCACAACACTTCTCATGTCCATGCTTCCTTTTTAAAGCTGTCACCCATAAAATTATTGTGGCTAGGTGTTCAGGGACTGTGAATTGTGATTATTCCATGACTTTTGGCCCTTGGAGTAGTTCAGTGTCAAACAATAAGCTCTGTCTCAGAATAGTTCCAGGTTATACCCCTCTGAGATATGGCAGGTCTTACCCTGGCTTCTCAGAAGCTGGTCTGTCGTGTGGGATGAGTCAAGTTTAGGCTAAATCCCCACCTTGTGATAAGTATAGGCTTTCATTGTTTTAGGTAGGGGTCCTAGTCTATGTTTCCCAGTAATACTGCTGGCCCTCACTATGTTTGCCTTCTGCTTGCAGAGTTTGGTTCTTTTCTCTCCCAGAGATGAGATTAACATTGAAAATCACTTTGTACTCTTCTTTGTGCTGGTTTTCTATTTCTCTATTCTTTGTAGCTATCCTGTTTTATTTTTCTGAATTATTGGAGGTCTTATCTTTCTGTTCTTGGGATATAGATTTTTCTTTGTAATGCTTGACTCTATGCACTGAGTCATGAGAAAGTTATCTCTATTTTGACATCTTACTTGAAAATGTTACAAAGATTCTTGCATGAACATTTTTCTTCACTTGCACACTCATTATTCATACAAATAAATATAAAATCATATACTAAAAATGTATTTTCTGAGCATTGCTAAATATTCTTAGCAATATCCTTGTATTCATTTAAATCCACACTAGCAGTATTCAAGCACTCAGATTCTCCTAGCACATTGTTGTTTTAGTGAATCATAAATAATAGTTCTTTTTGTATATTTATTATCCATTTGGGTATCTACTTTTTATTAGAAATCTTGTCATTTAAACACATATCTGTATTTTACATCCTTTTTTCACTAGATAATTTTTTTGGAAAACCTTTGTGGGATGTATGTTCTTGAAGAGATGCTTAGTACAGCTATAAAATTTGATACTCTCTCAGTAAAAAATAAGCTGTTTCCAAACTTCCAGTTGGAAAAGCAAGCTGTTTCCAAACTTTGAGTTGTTTTGAGACTACCTGTAGTGAATTTTGTTAGGACATTATCTTTAGCTCAAGTCTAGTACTGAGGAATAAATAAAAAGATGTGGTATTTTTATACAATGGAGTATTACTCAGCTATAAAAAAAGATAAACTAGAGGCTTTTACAGGTAAATGGATACAGCTATCCACTAGACCATACTTAGTGAAATAAATCAGATTCATGTGTGTAAACATCATATTTCCTCCCTAGTATAAGAACCTGAAAGAGTAAATAAAGCCTGAAAGGTACAATAGGTATTATGAAAGGGAAAAGAAACTGCTCAAATAGGAAGGAGCAACTGGGATGAAGGAGGGGAGAGGAAAAAGAAAGAAGGAAGAGGAAAAAATATGTATATGTATATACAGGATAGCTAGGATAATTGTACTACTAGTATCTGTTGGTTTATTGGAAGGATCTATAAATGTGTAATCTTACATGCCCATGTCTGGTTATATGTGCAGCCATTTTGAAGATGACATTAGGTAGTATAACAGCTGTTGTTAATATCCTATCACCATGTTTTGAAGTTCTGTATTATTGTTCTATGCTGTTTCGTTTATATATTTGTTTTGTTATTTTGGTCTTTTTTAAATGAAAAACAAAATTTATATGTATATATAAGAATAGCTGGAATAGGTGTATTGCAGATGTCTGTGGTTTATTGAAAGGAACAATGAATGCTTAAAATTTTCTTTATTCTTGACCAATTTCACACACTTGAATTTGATAATCAGAATAACTGATCTGAAAACAACAATATGCAGTATAAGAACCATTGTTGAACTTCTACCATCTTGTATGGTGAAGCTCTGCATCATTTCCAATGATTTTGTTTTAATTACTTGTTACTGTCTTCGATTGTTTGATCAAGCTTACATTCTTATGTCTGGTGGACTGAGTAACTTCACTGAAGATAACAGTATGTAATGTTTCAACCATTGTTAATTCCTATAAGTTCGTTTTGAAGTCATGCATCATTTTTGTTGTTTTCATATTGTTTTGATTTTGTCTTCATTGTTGTTTTGTTTTTTTAATTTTTAAAATAAAAAGAACTTTAAAACTAAGTTTATATATTACCATTTTAATACTAACTTTTGAAATGTACCCTTCTTACATAGTGCCATGATGAGATTTGATCACCCACTTTTTGTATTTTCTATTTTTGGGTATTACTGGACTTTGGCAATGCTGGGTTTTTCCTCCCACTCTGGAGGACAGGTTTTACCCAAAAATGCAATCCAATGGTGGGGTGGGCATTGCTTTTGGATACTTAAAGATGAAAAAAGCCAAGTTCTCACTCTTGTCAGAGCAGCATCTTAAAGAGGTCAAATAATATAAAACAAAATGAGAAGGGATTTATGTTAATATAGTGTTACAGATAAAGTAAGCCTCTTTCTAAGAAGAATAAGTTACATTTGGGAAGATGACAGGTGACTTCACAGGGAGGTGTCAATTCTGGCTCTGAGGACTGATTCATGCTACAGAGAGGCAGCAGGAAATGTATTTTAGTGAAAAGAAATGGAGTAAACAAATGTATAATGGTAAATAATCCACGCTAAAAACTAACCAGAGCCCACTGAAGCAAATGGGCTCATGGAGGATGTGGTGCACAGATCAACTGTGACCAAAATTATGAACTTTATCCTAGAAGTGTGCTCTAGGTGTGTTGCAAGTCTACCCTTCCGATGGCAGGAGGAGGAACAGATAAAGGGGATTCTGGAGAGAGGCATCATGCAAGTGGCTGTGTGTCAGTGTACAAGTTATGTTCTTTCCACTCTTGGCTTCAGTGGAAGCATTACCCTTAGGACCACTCAGGAATACAG
Source organism: Dinomys branickii (assembly GCA_004027595.1). Classification (NCBI taxonomy): domain Eukaryota; kingdom Metazoa; phylum Chordata; class Mammalia; order Rodentia; family Dinomyidae; genus Dinomys; species Dinomys branickii. The sequence goes on along the minus strand of PVLD010023398.1, from coordinate 2,798 downwards.
TTTCCTTGTATTTTGTGGTTCTGGATCTGATAAGTCATTGTATTTATTTGCAAGGTCCAACCTGACTGCTACATCTGTGACCCAGACATAAAGAAAGTAAAGAAGGATTCATGGAGTGTAGGCTGAGTTCTCTGGCCCACATCCATGCGTGAGGTCTACACACTGCTGTCTAGAGTCTATGGAAAATTTATCAGACACCACTCTAACTTGCAAGTACATATCACAGGAAAAATATAATCTCCTTAGCTAAATTGCCATGAGGTCCTTTAATAAAATATAGTTTAATTTATATATTATTTAGAAAGTTGGGTTGTAACTCTAACACTTTATGTAGCAACACAGATAGAGCTTTTAAAACATTTATACTTTGCAATTTCTGAAGGTGACACCAACTTGAGCTACGTACCGTGGTGTTACACTCCCTGACACACAAAGATGGATATGCGGGTAGATACAAGCATCACCCAGTGGCAAACAATAGCAGTCCTTTTTCTTTCAATTGTGTGCAAGAAGTCTTTCCCTCTCTCTCACTGTCTTTCTCTTTGTCCCTCTCTTTCTCTCTCTCTCCCTCTTATATTTTCCAGTGTTTGTTTTGTTAATGCAGGTATAAACATGTAACTCTAGAGAATACTCTAGTATTAGCTCATTCTTTTTTGCGTTAAACAAGATTTTTAAAAAAATTATTTGTCAAAAACAAACTTGGAGTCTTCTGTTTTGTTTCATGATTTGTGACTGTTGCTTTGAAAAATACTTTTTAAAATGATATCGATTATCCCCATCATAACAACGTAATATTGGTAAATGAGAACTGGTTGAAATGGTTTCTGAAACTGACAGAGTTAGTGAAGTTTTATTTAGCTGAAATGAGTTTCTTTCATGTTCTAGTAATTAACTCCAGAAAAGAATGATCTAGCAACACCTTTCAGAAATTAAGGCACTTTATTTTGTTTTCTTTTGACTCCTCGTGTGCTAAACTCTGAGACTGAAGGGAAGGTACGCCTACAGACTGGGAGTGTCATTTTTGACATCCTGTTGTACACAATATGGCAAGAGACCACAAAGGCAACCTCAACGCGTATGTACAGGAAAGCTTAAACACAGAGCAGAAGACAGCGGAGAGCCTGAAGCCTTGTCAGAGTGGACAGACAGAGCATCCAAGGTTTGAGAGTGCATAGCAGAGCCTGGTGGGCAGAGATAACTCCTGCCTGTTTACCAGGTGCCTTGAGCTGAGTACAAGTAAGAGCAGGTGGGGATAGGAACTGGAGCAGAAAGAAAGAAAAGGTCCATGTGACCCAGAGGTGTGGAGTTTGTTGGAACACAGGGAAAGGGCACTGAGGCAAATGTCTGTCATCCCAGGCCATCAGCACTGAACAGGGCCCTCGCACAACCTCGCTGATGAGACTAGAGCCCGTGGAGCCCTGAAGGCAGCGATAGAAAAGCAACGCCCACGTCTAGCTGACCTACAGCTGCGCTGAACCAATGCTCACTGCAAACATTGCAGTATAAAAGAAGTATGTACATTGCCAAGCACAAACACTGTTATATCCACCTCCATTAGTTTTTTTTTATTTACAGCAATGTTGGAGACTCAGTTAAAATATAATGTGCTGCACAGAAAATCCAGGTAAAAGCTGTATTTTAAAGAGATACAGTGAACAGCAGTTATAGAGATACATCAAATGTTGGCCCAATCAGACAGGACTTTTAAAATCTATATGTTTATTATATTTAAGGATTTCATTGGGGAGAGAAAGAACAAGTGGAAAAATGATCAGCATATAGGAACAGATGTGGATTTTCTGCAAATAAATGGGAACTGTTTACAAACTCATAAAAAATTATGTAATTGAAGAGCACAATATTAATGATCATGGATTACTTTAAGGATCTTAACAAAAGTTTGAACATAGACACAGCAGAGAAAGTTAGAGATTTTGCAATTGTTCAATAGAAAGTCACCAAAATGCATCACAAAAGTACTCAAAGAATGAAATAAATGGTAGGTGCTCAGTAGCTTAGGATGTTGTACAGAGCAATGTGACAAGATTTACTCTAAAGGTATTAGGATTCCAAAAGAACAAATGGAGAAGAAAGCAACCATGGCTGAGAGCTTTCCAGTGTTACTAGGATAGCAAGCCACAGATCTGGAAGTAAAGAGAACCTCAAGAAGAATAAGCACAAAGTCGAAGTCACCCATGCCCATCATAGGCAACATGATAAATCTCCAACACACAGAAAACATTTTGACAACAACTAGAGAAATACAAATGCTGAATTTAAGGAAGCACTGGAGAGAGCGTGAGTAGTTTCCTTTGGGGAAGCATGAAGTTAAGAAAAACAAACATCTGTAAGACATTGAGTAGGAAATGACAACTCAAAATCCACTGCATAGTAAAAATATTTCAAAATGCATGTAAAATTTTTGTTTTTTAAAAGAAGCTGATAGAGAGAAGACAACAAAAGTCCTGGAAGACCCCAGCGCTTCTCAGCAACTCTCAAGGAAGCAATCGGTGTTTGATGTCTTCAACTTAAACTGTGGCAGATTACATGATCAAGTTGCAAATAGTGCTACTAAGGGATGTTAACAAGTATTATCCAGTTCCGGGAAGATGGCGACCAGGTGAGCAGCAAAGGAGCGATCCTCCTTGATAAACACCACCAGCTCGAGACAGACTTGGCGAGCGTGAATGCCGGGACCTCGGCTGGGAAGATCAAACTGAACGTGTTTCTCTGAGCTGCCGGGGGAGATGCGGTAGGGCGGCCCAAACTGCCGCGGCGAGACGCGGGAAAGCCCCAGA
>PVLD010023397.1:0-27454 GCA_004027595.1 Dinomys branickii | reverse complement strand
AGTCGTTTTTGTATTAGCAGAAATGAAGATAACTTTATATTATACAGCATCCAGTGCAAATTCCCTACTATCTTATCTATAATTTGGTATTTCCTTTAATGTTTTTGTGTTAACTAATGTGAAGATAACTATGTAATACAACATCTAGTTCTAATTCCCTACTATATTCTGTATAACTTTGTATTTTCTGTATTGTTTACGGCTTTTCTGGTTCATGTCTCCATTCTTTTGTCTTTAAAAAAAAAGAAGACATTAATGCCTTCTGAGCATGTCAGTGAATATTTGTGACTTCAGTGAAGTCTAGGCTCGACAGTGCTCTTATCTCCCTGTCTCCATGGGAGACCTGAACTGTTTACATTTCCTGAGTTTTGTACCACCTAAAACGATTTCTGGACTTGACTTTCTTCTCTGGCCAAACCACCTTCTCCCTAACTCTAAACACTTTTGGCATCTTGAATTCGAGAAATCAGAGCTTCTGTTCAAAGGGGCCAAGTGTTGATCAAGTAAACGTGACTCTACTTTCTGTTCCACTTCTGTTGACACAGGAGAGTGGTTACAGATTACCCCATGCTTCCCCAAAGCCCTCAGTATTTACCACTTAATTACATCATTAATCTGACTTCAGCCCATTTCCCCCACCCATGATTCTGTCTGATTTTAGCTGCTTTCCAAAAAGTTCAGGATGGCAACCCGGCATAAAGCTGTAAGGTTTTCTAGGTATTCCAGCAATTCACAATGGAAAAATATCTTTTATTCTTGCTGATGTAAAGAATCAGGATTCTGTGATTTATACAAATCTATAGTGTTTTCTGTAACAAGGAGCAGTTGAGCCTTGAGTTGATGTAATCAGAGAAAAGGGGAGTTGTTCCCCCACCTGAATTTGCCCAGGCTTATAGGACTGGCTGCCTGATACATATGAGGAAACATACATTTCTATCACTAAGAATTGGACCTCCTTAATCCAGGCTTCTTATCCCATTTGCTAAGATGCCAGCTGGCATGGGTAGCATCCAAGAGCCTCAGCCCACAAGAGAAATGGAATGTGATGTTTTACTGCCAAAAGCATTCCTGAGGAACTGATTTTCCTTATGAAAGAGATTAAATATGATAGTGTGTGCTTGTCATTGCAGCTGAGCCCGAGGTTAAAAAGATGGCAAAGAAATGGCAAGCTGTTTTTCAGGGTATTGACTGTCACATTAACAACATTACTAGTAACAACTGCTATTTTGTGAGGGCTCCATATGTACCAAGCACAGGGCTGAGCAGTGTGTGTTCATCATCCTACTACCGGTTCTTAATCCAGTTTTGAAGTAGGGATCGTTGCTCTTTCTTTTTTATCAATAAAGAAACAGGCTCAATCCCCAGTACCATAAAAAAGAAAGAGAGAGAGAGAGGGAGGGAGGGAGGGAAGGAAGGAAGGAAGGAAGGAAGGAACGAATGAACGAACAAATGAAGGAAGGAACGAAGGAAGGAACGAAGGAAGGAAGGAAGGAACGAAAGAAGAAAGGAATGAAAGAAGAGGAGGAGGAGAAAGGGGCTCAGAGAGGTTGTGTAGTTTGCCGGCATTGTTAGCTTTGTTAAGTGCAGGACTTGCTTGGCTCAGTGTACTGGAATTAACAGGTTCTAAATTTCTGCCTCATGAATTGATCTCATGTTTCCCAAACACTTACTGTATGAGATGCTAATAATAAATCAAAACAGGGATGGCTGAGTCAGGACCTAGTCTATTTCATGAAAAGGACCCTTAAATGGAATAAGCAATAATTGGATCTATTGGTGTGCAAAGGTATCTCTGGTTAGTTTAACTTCAGGAAACTATTTCAGAGCTTTACAGATATCATTTCAAGATATGCAGCCTCCATAGGGAGACATAATGGCTGCCAAGGCTTGCAAATTTTCAGCTCTAAATCCAGTGGATTAAACACAAAAGGAAATGTCCTCGCTCTACTCACAGGGACTAGCTCTACTTATGTAAGTGTCTTGTCTTAGATCATATACTCATAGGATTATGCTGGCCAAGGAGTTGCAGGGCTCATAAATTGTATGCTCATCCTTGAATCCATGGGTAGTAAGCATGTCATGATTTATGTCTAGACGTCCCCACAAAGCCTCATGCAGTTGTGGAGGGGTGGGCTTTTCAGAGGTGGCTGATCTAGAGTTTATGATTGATTCATGGTCCAGTGCTGGGGTTAAGGGAGTGAATGCAACACCCGCCCTAGAACAGGTAGCCTCTATACAATATAAGGGACAGAAAGAGCCTTGTTTTCCTAGTCTTTGCCTCCCTCTCTTCCTCCCTTCCCTCCCCTTCCCTTTCCTCTCTCTCGCGTTGCTTTTGCTGTCTTTTGTTGCACCATAACTGTTGCCCCTATGCCATGGAAGCAGCCAGTTATAGACGGAAACTTCTACAATCTGTGAGCCAAATAAACCTTTCCTCCTTTAACTTTGGGCAGAAGATAGGCATACTCTTTTTAAAGGGCCAGTGCCAAAAGTGGCTAAACTTTAATCAGTATGTGGACAGTTCACTTTAGGTGTCAACTGGACTGAATTAAGGAATATCTAGAAATCTGATAAAGCATTACTTTTGAGTGTGTTTGTGAGGGTGTTTCCAGAGGAGATCAATATGGGAGTCAAGAGTGGACTTGGTGGGAAAGATCCACCCGCAGAGTGGATGGATACAATCCAATGGGCTAGGGGCTGGGCAGGAAAAAAAAGATGGACCAGTTCCCCAAACTGTTCATATACCTATACTGTACCTATATTTTAGCTTAATACACATATGTGTACACATACACACATTAGTGGTTTTGTCTCTAAAGAATAGTTTGTATCTATATGCCAAAAAGGCTGGGAAATGTGATATTTGAGAAAGAACAGATACAAGGAGACAATGTCGGAATGTAACACTGAACACCTAACAGTCAGCCCTTTCTCTGTTGCAGGAAGTGGTCTTCAAAGGTTGAGGACTAGTCACCTAGAAACTAAACATCTTTGAAAAGTAATTCTCGATACAAAAGACATCATTATTATCCTTCTTGGTCACCCATCTTCTATTAACATATGCAATTTGTTTTTGAAATTATATTATTTCCTTGGAAACTGGTAAATTTTCTCTTGGGGAAAAAAAAGCACATGCTTTCCACCACCAGTGGTACAATGCCCCTATGTATTTTTCCAGACTCTTCAACTTCAAAATAGCTGATATGTCCTTCCCCTTTTCTCTCTTGTTCGTTTAGAAACATTTGTAGATATTTATCATGATGTCATTTATGATATGATATACAGTACCTAATTTTAAATATATCATAGACATATTACAAGTTGACAGGTGGACAGTCAGCTCATTCTGGGTCTCACTAGTAGTTCAGGCTGGCCTCAAACTTGCAGTGATCCTACAGCTTCAGCCTTTCAAGTCCTAGGATTACAGACATGCACTACCACATCTGGCTCCAACTCATTCATTTTAACAGTTGTGCATGACTTCTGAGTACAGCTGTTCTCTACCTGAATACCATGTTTTTTTGTGTACTTTCCACTTCAACTGTTTTATTGCGACAGTCCATATTATAGTAAATTTCTTGTACAGATGTTCTTAAATCTTGGTACTTTCAGTGCTACATGGTAATTTTCAGAGTAGGATTGTTTTTAAAGGGTTATAAAGGGTACTTTTCAAATTTTAATTGGTATTATCTGCTTATCTTCTAAGACTGAAAAAATCCACATTCCTACCACTGAACAAGTTTTCATTTATCTTTATTTTTGCCAGCACTGTAATTGCTATTTCAAGTTTTGTAAATGGTACTCTGTTGCATCTCACTGATCACTTTGATCCTCTTTCATAAGCTTATGGTATTCAGTAATGATTCAAAACATACACTCAATCAGATCACTTCAGTTTGAGTCACACCTCTATCACCCATTGTGTGACGTGGGCATGTTACTTTATCCCTCTGAGCCTGATATATTAGCTGAAAAGCATGTATTATTCACATTATAGGGTAAAATGTGAAGATTAAGTGAGATAATACTTATAAAGTGCCTGAAACAATGCCTAGCACAAAGCACTGAAAAAATGGCTTGAAATTAGTTATGAGCCATAGAACACTGTTTCAACTGTTACGTTGCATATAACATGAATCAGCCTAGTGACACTGTAGATGTCTTAAATTCATGTAGTAGTCTTAATGAGGTTCACACAACACCAAATTTCCTAACAATGCATTTCTTAGGATGTATCCTTGAATACTATCAATGCTAGGAGCCTGTGTATTAGTGATAACAATCCCAACATATTGCTTATGTCCGAAAGATTTTCCCTATTACGTCTTTTAGATATTTGTCTTATAGAGACAAATGTCCATAATTTCCTTTATGCCTTCTGCTTATGATGGTATCTCTTAAAATTATACCCCCCTAAATATTCTTCCAATTTTTCATTTTAACTTTTAAATCTGTAGTACTACTAGGATTTATTTTTGTACATACTGTGAAGTAGGGATTTCATTGCCTCCCAGATGTTACTATAGCTCTCTATATTAATCAACATATCAATTTAGAAGAAATTCTATGGTAAGAGGTATGAAAGAAAATATATTAGTTGTTCACAATTACCACTGAGTTTCAATTTCATTGTTGTTTTGAGGCAGGATTCCATGTAGTTTAGGCTGGCCTTGAACTTACAGCAATCTTGCCTCAGCCTCCAGAGTGCTGGGATTACAGGTGTGCGCCACTACACCCAGAAAGCTTCAATTTTTAAAAAAGAAATTTCCTTCTAATCTCTTAAAAAAGTTAGAACCCTTTTAAAAATGAAATATAGTAAATTCTAACATCCAAAGTTGAGGTGTTCCTGAAGTGTCAAAGATGAAGCTTTGAGGAGTAGGACAGTAAAGATCCTTGAAAATCTGATAAAAGTTTTATTCCAAAACAATGCAGGAAAGGTATTAAGTAGAGAAGTGGCCAGATCTGTGTGTCAAAGACTATTCTAGCGGCTTTGTAGAAAAGATTTACCAGGACATTAGAGGTAATGAGATCACTAGAAAGGTATTAGACAGTCCTAGCAAGAATTAACAGTCCCTTGGACAAGCATGACTAAAGACAATTTTGAGATATATTTATGATTTAATGACTAATAATGTCTGTGATGAAAGGAAATGTCAAGAATAGCTCTATTATGGTTTGGTTTGAGAAACAGGGTGAAGGGGAAAGATACTGAAAAAGCAGATTTTTAAGGAAAAAAAAATCTGGGTCAGTGTTATTACTATGCTGTGATGAGTTAGAGCTGATTGTATTTCTGCCATAGAACTACAGCTGATACCTGTCTCACTTTTCTTCCAGTCAAGCATTTTTGGCTAATGGAGTAACTCAAACTTCCATTTTTATTTGGGGTTTGGGATTTTCCAAGCCTTCTGAATCCTCCCAAGACATCAAAACTTTGTAAGCCAGCATCTCTTCTGCTTAAATGCCTTGTCACAAGAGATCTTAGTAATGCTACAAATTCAAATGGCATTATAATTTTTGTAATTTTGGGAATCAACATCTACTTGTTATTTTGAACTTAGTAAGAATTTATTTACCCTGAGCACAAAAAGGCTCTGGATTTTATTCTGGACTTACTTAAAGGTGAGTTTCTGGGTTTCAATTTGTCCTCTTTCAAGTTACCCAATGAAATCCAAGCAACTATTCCTGTCCAGTGGATTTGGTCACCTTGATTCACTTCACCTTGTCTTGTCAACTTAATTCTAAAAATATTGCCCTCGATAGGTGTATGAACCCAAATAAGGTGGCTATTATTACTAGCTGTTTTGCTGCTACTACACCCTTCCCTCACTTGGGACACAGAACAAGTTATAGCTACCCTCTTATGAACTTTCTACTTCCTAAGAGGCGGGAACCTACCATTTTATTCTCTCATATCAAATTTTTAACTGTTTATCTGATTATAAGTAGTAACAATTCATTTTGGCAGACAAAAGGGAGACTTACAAATTGCAAGGAAGATATGCTGTACAAGTAAAGGAAAATCTGGATAATCAGGCCTTGCTTGAGGAGTCAGGGTTCTTTGGTGATCTTGAATTTATGTATATACCATGTAGTTTTCTTTCAGACACCACCATCAGAATCACTCAACTTTTATCACTTTGTGCTACTTCTGTTAAGATCCAAAGTCCTGGTGAGAAGGCAATTTTGCCAAGACAGCTTGGATTACTCAAGCGTCAGCCAGGAAATATGAGACTTGAGTACTGTAATTTATAGTTCCATTAAAACCACATAAAACGAGTAGCTTTGCAAAGACAATGGACCTATCACTAAAGAAAAGAGACATGTTTGGGTGCAGTCCAAAGCAACATATGTTCATTATACCAACATTTTAAGTGTTAGGAAGTTGGAAAGAACCTGCAATGGAGCAACAGCATGGAAATCAGGAAATGTAAAATGATACAGCACTTAAAAGGGAAGAATGTTTTAAGATGCTGATGAGAGTTGTCTATGATGTTGAAAGTTCAGATGCTTGTTAACACAGATTTAGCACTCAAAAGGTCACTGACCTTGAGTGCAGTTGAGATCAGAGTAACTCAGGAATTAAAAACAAGTGACTTATTTTCCTCAACTGTGAACAGTGCAATAGGGGTCTTAATAGATTAACATCATTTGAGAATGGGAATAATTTTATGAATTCTCAAAATATAAATCCCTAATACCCCAAGTATAGGCCTTTGAAAGTTGTTTTTCAAAAAAATTACAGAACTATTGAGCTCTGAGTTTTTCAAGGTAGAGTAGTCTCTCAGCTTGGGTAATGGACGAATATAAATAGTATTTGCTGGTATAAAGGTGGGCAGTTTTTAATCATTTGACAATAGGCTCAGTATTTAGTAACATGCCAAGGTCAAACAGTAAGCATTACATTTATTTAAAAAATTCTTTATTTTTTAAAATAAAGTTTAAAAAGTAATGTGGTAGTGTAAAATACTCAAATACAGAACCGTGTAAATTTGAGGCTCATGTAATCTACACTGTTCAAAGCCATTAACAGACTTTTCTATGCATTACACATATCATATTTTAAAATGTGTTTACATGGTATACTTTTCTACCCATAGTTTATTTCACTTAATATATCATGGCCATGTTTCCATGTCCATTCACAATGAATGTACCTTGTTCAACAGGTGTGCAGACTTTCTTATATGGCTGGACCATATCTTATTTAGCCAACTCTTTACTGATCAACATTTGCATTTTCTTCTATTATTTTCTAACATATTACTTCTGCAGCAACTCAAATATTCTGTTGTTTCACTGTTTTTGACTTTAAAAAAATTTCAGTGTGACCATGACCTTAGTTTTATGAATATTTGGACCTGTCAAGTTTCAGTGCTGGTAGATACTGTATATTTGGATGCAATTTCAAGTAATAGAAACTCAACTCAAAGTAACTTAAGCAAAAAGTGTATTTATTGTTTTACATAACTGCAAAGTCCAAGGGATATACTAGCTTCAGGCACAGCTGGATCCAGGAGCAAAAATGCTGTCATCAGGACTCACATCTTTCCATTTTTGGCTCTGCTTTCCTTTGCACTGGCTTCATTCTCTGACTGGCTCATTCAATGTGGTAGACCCTGTTGGTTTGAATTTTTTTACTTAATCCTACAAACTAAAGCACCTCAGTAAGAGAATTTGTTCTCCTCCATCTCAGTAAAATTCAGAGGAATGAGTTATCACTGGACCAACTTGTGAATCATACAAACACTTTAGAAAGAATTGGTATGGTTAAGGAGATGGACTCCGCTGACTGATGAGGTCTGAGTGATACATGTCTACTCACAAAGCCCAACGTTGGGTCAGACTGTCCAAACCACATCAACTGAAAACAGGAAGTGATGGTTCCAGGAAGTATCAGGGAGTTGTTAAAATGAAATAGAATGGATGCTGGGCAATCAAAAACAATTTATGTCCAGAATAAACCAGAGGCTGAAAAAGATTAACTTCTGCTCATAAAGGTGAATGTAGTTACAGCTGGCTCCTCAGTAATGGAATTATTCTAAAAATAGCCATGAGTGTAAATTTGTCTTGTCTTCAGGAAGCCTATAGTCCATTTGAGTGGAACAATCAGATCAAATAGGGTATTCTGGATGATACTATAGAATTTCAATGCATGCAAACTCCAGTTTTAGGCTTTTTCCAGAGCCCCACTATCTTGGGTGACAAGAAGCAGGACCACTAGCCTCCCACTGACAAACAGTTCAGTGAGGCTATTTATGTCAGTGGTAACTTAAGTTCAGTGAAAAACTTTTCTCATATCACTTAAGTCTTGCAAAGTTGAAATAGAACATTTCTGTTAGTATTGATAAATCAAGACTCATTGTGTTACTGCAGAAGAAAGAAATGGACTCCACTTTCAATCTGTTGTACTCTTTGCAGATGTGGTAGAAGAGGTCCCAGGTGCTATAAATGAGCAAGTATAGTGTCTTATTTTCCATTAAAAAAAAAATAAAAAAGCTGTTAGTCAAGGTGTGTGAAACTAGTACTTTCTGTTGTGAACATTAAGTCCTGTGAGGTACAAGCTAATTTCTATTTAGAAATCCTTGGTGGAATTCGGCACAAGTGAAGCAGAAACTGGCTGTAGTCTTCTCAAGGTCAGCAGTTGATTGCAGCAAGTCAAGCAAGGCAGTTAATAGCTGAAACAGGTAAACTGACAAAAGCAGAGTAACTTCAGCAGGGCCAGCCAAACCAATAACCAGGATATCACCTGGAAGAAGAGGCAGATTAACAAATGAATCTATAAATTAGTTTTTTCCCTGGGTACTTCAGTTACTTCTTAGGGCTTATGCCAAATACAACTTTATGATTTTTAAAGAGCAAGTCAGATATAGTGACTTTTTTCCCCCTGCTCATCTGCCCAAGAACTACTGTCTCAGGAGAAAGCCATATCCTTAGTCCCAACTTGAGGTTCTGTTGAGGAGTCTATCCTACGTCTGGGAGTAAAAGGGTGGTAGAGCCCAGTTGAAGTTGGCCCTACTTTCTTTGGTTATCAAGTCTTCATCTTCTGTAACTTAGCACATCTCTGAGAATTCTTACAACCAAGTCTTGGCTTCAGATTGGCTGAATGGCACACTGAAAGATTTGGGTAAAACCTGAGGCATGGAGACAATAGGCAATCTCCTAGCCTAAGTTTTAGGCTTTTTCCAGTCCAATTTTTTTGTACAGTGTACATAAGACTCGAACAGATGATTACCTTCACTTTAACTGAGTATAAGATCAGAAGGAATGACTGGCAGTGTTGATCATTTTTTTTCTGCAAGGTACATACAGGAAAAAGCAGAGAGAAAAAATCTGACAACTGTTAAGGAAGCAGAAATGTGAGCTTGTAGATAATTTCTTCTTTATGAATTATAGTTGAATATTCAAGCAGAATAGTCATCCAGATTTTAATTTGTCGAGGTTGAGCAGACAAAAGCAATTGGACCTAACCCTTGTTTGGTGGTGTGTAGACCAACTCATGTGATCAGATTAGAGGACAAGAGAAAGGATATGAAAGAAACCGTTTCCAATATTTAACCAGTGCATTCATAAGAGCAGCTGAAGATGACTGGCCCTTACATTAACTGTGAAGGAATGAGATTTTCTTAGGAAATAAATTGGCATAGCTCCGGAATATTCCTGTATGTAAATCACGAATTAAAGTCTTCCTACAGAAACAAATAGTCTCAATGCCTAAAGCATCTCATAGCAACAAATGAAGGCAACCACACTTAATCAATGTAAATGACAATATTGAGGCAGATGTTATTCCATTCAAACATCTACAAGGACAGAAGCTCTTCAGCCTATTGGTAAAATCTTTAGCTGCCATCTTTAGTGTTTTTTTAGTCTACATTTCCAGCAAAATATAGACAATATACCATTTGAAGTCACCATCAGGTTATGGTATCTTGGTCAAAAGGCCTGGGTCCAACTATCCCTACCACACGATGGTACCAGGTATCAAGTCATCTTAGAAGAGTATCTTTTACTGGCCAGAAGAAATTCTTTCACAATGACTTATATTTTATATTACACATATGAGAAAGGATGCTTAGAAACTATGTCTTTAAGACCACCTGTTACATGTAAAGATGAGTAGTCAGTATTTACAGGGAATCAGTAGATAAGCCAGAGAAAGAATTATTTTGGGTTTTTATTTTAAAAGGTTAACTCACTGATCCTCAAAACAGAAAAATGAATAAAAGGAGGAATATAACCTAGTGTTAACTAGGTTGAGTCACATAGTGATTTGCAGTTTAAGATGAAGAATGACAACCATATACTTTGTTCCTTTAAAAAATGTTGCTAGCATCTGAATTCTGCTTTTGTAGTTAATGACAGTTTCTTGACATGAAGTGGAATACCATGGCTAATGATGAGAGGTCTAATGTAGAAGTTGGTCTACAATGGCCTCAATGAGGCATCAGTTTCCAGCTTGCAGGCAATTCACGTATCCAAAAAGAGTTCAAGTCACGTACTTCAAGTACCACGAGTGTGTTTCATATTTGTGAATGCTGCTTAGTAGGGTTTGTCAGTGTAGGATGCATATGAATTACTGACTATATCCAATTTCCAGGAATCACTGTAAGTTCATCTGGATTACAGGGCTAGTGATAAAATGTTCATCTGCCACCACTTTCAGTCCATATGAACATTTTGGGGGCCAAAGGCATGCCCTTCATATTTTTCAGTCTGTATACAGTAAATATTTCTAAGAATGTTCAGCATCAACTGATTATGGACTATGAGTGGAGATACAGAAAAGATCAGAAAACCATTCAGGTCAAACATGTTGTATAGGGCAGTGGTTTTCAAACTGTTCTGCAGTTCTGTATGTTGTAAAGAAGTCCCTTTAGGTGTCAGCGTGGTGGTAAAGGAAGACGCTTGTGGCAGGCTGCAGACCCCCACTCTTGCTTCACTTCATCCAGAGCAGCTTCACTTTTACTCTGGGCTTCCGCATAGCTTTCATTCAAATGGCTTCACGGCCACAAAGCCTTTGGAAAATAATCTAAGAATAAGTTGTTCACAAAATGCTGAAATAGAAAAAATGGGTCACAGAAACCAGAAATTGGGTGAGCAAAGCCTGTAGTAAGGTAAGGTACTTTCCTATTCATTCTTTTCCTAAGGTGGACCATGTCACAGGGTAATGGAGCTAAAATAAGTTTAGTATAAATTTCAATTGCCTGAAGTTGAGTTTATAAGAATGCCAGAGGACAAGACTATTGGTTTTAAGTTGCAATAGCTGTGACGCTTTTGCATATAGTTCCAAAAAACATACCATTTCTTTGTAAACATTATCTCAAGAAGTCCATGGCTAGGTGACTTCTCTAAGCAATAAGATCTCAATGGATCATAACTCAAATTCTATAGTATTTCCTCCTTATCCTTCCCTTCTACTTCCCGTCCCAATGTCCTTACCCACCTAAGATGCAATACCTTAAAAAAATGTTGTATAGCACAATTCTAGGAAATATACTCCTAAATGTTATAGAACTCACCATTTGTGGAGGGGGCAGAATTAACACCCTCCCATTATCCTCCCCATATAGTTCCATATTTATTCTAGAAGCTCCTTTGATTAAAAAACTTAAGGTAATGATCAAGATGCAGGACTCTCAGATGGTAAGGACAAACATGTTAAGGACAAGCAAATAAGCACAAGGGATGAAAAAGGCAGGTTTCAAAGACACATTATGGGGTTTCCAGGCTGATCTGTTGATAATCAGGAAACACTAGGTGTATGATTCTAGTTTCCCGTTCTAATTAAAAGGAATGTTAGCAAAAATTACATTGTCTTTAAATTAGGACACAATGGGCTGAGATAAAGAGGTCTTTGCTGCAAGTCTTTTGGAAACCTTTAATATGTCACAATGCATTGTGGGCTAGGAAGAGGGGACACATCTTACAGTATTTTACCACCTTATGGGATAACAGAAACTCTCCACATATGACAGCTATACATCAAAAAAAGGCTCATTTTGCGTAAATATTAGTTTGGGGGCAGAAGAGTACAGGTAATCTCTCTGTATTCATGAGTCTTAATTTTTTAAAAAGAGGTCTGTTAGGTTTTTCTTGGGCAAACCATGAAAATAGACAAAAGATCTAAGAGCAGCTTGTGTTTCATATTAGGTAGCCTTATTGTCTGATGAACACCTGCCACTTTGACTGGCCCATTTATCATTATGAAGATCCTTTGCTCCCACACTTTAGGAATGTTGCCATGCATTATATGGATTACATTTACAACATCCTGTCTGATGGGGGCACTAAACAAGGAAGCTGGAATCTTTTGTTGGAGTTTCCAATTTCATTTTAACACTGTGGATAAAGGCTAAGTTAATGTAAGGATAATACTGGACCAGGAGTCAAAAGGCCTAGCCTCTTCCACTTTGTAGCTGTTACCTTGGATAATTAAATCACTTAAATTTTTGTTCCCTCATTTCAAAAAGAATGTTACTGTATTTTGATAATTGAGATAAACGTAAGAAAAGTGCTTTGAAACTGTAAAGTGCTATATAAACAAAGGAAATTACCATATAGGTTTTATCTTGAAGTTATTAAGAGGCCTTTTCTGGAATCTGACTGGAGCCTTACAAGATGCTGTTAGGTAAAGGGATTCCTTGGCAGAATTGCTTACATTTGTGTGAAAAGTTCTGGTTCCTGAGTAATCCCAAAGATGCTATGAGGAATTCACTGTGCCTTGGTTTTGATCCCAATGGGTCTCATTCAGTAGGCTACTACAGATTTTAAATAGAAAAAGAACATGGTCCAGGGACTTTCATGGGATCCTAGATAGTTCATGAACTTTAATCATTTGAGATTGTAGGGTATGGTCCAATGTTGTTCTCAGAGAGATGCTTGTTGTCTTTCTTTGGACAGCGTTGATCATTAAAAATCCCCGGTCCAATTTATTACATGTTTCTCAAGACTTTAACTGAAGAAATGAAACGCATACTTATGGAATAAATCGGGCCTTTGTTGTGATAAAATAGCTTTAGCTATTTGGCTTGAGACTCTGCACAATAAAGGGCTGTGCTGAATCTGGGCAGACCAGAATTGGAGTGGAGGTCAAGGCCACATCATCATGGCTGAATGCCTCTTGGATCACAGTGGTCCACTGGAATGGTGTCTTCTTCAGTAGTAAGTTGGTAGGAATCACCATGGGCAAAAATCCAAGTACCAGATGTGTAGGCTGATGGACCAGCAGAAGGAAGGTGGTCAGAAGGTCCAGGTGAACACTCAGCAATCAGGAGGCACAGGACTAGAAGGGGGAGGGACAAAATAGGTAAGATAACAAATGCATGGAATTACAAACAGGATTCTAATACTGGGGTTGATCTGCCATAAGCACATCAACTATCTCATAGGCACTAATTCTTCATAAGCATGGGTTAGAGGCTAACAGATGGTCAGTGGGGAGGAAAATAAACCAAAAAGGAAAACACAAAAGCTTAAGTGCTGATAACAACACAAGAACTGAGGGGTGCACCAAACAAGAACCTAAGGCTCATATTTTAGGGTAGCAATTTGATCATATTTAGGCAGTTGGGCAATAGTTGGTGGAGAGTAGAAAGTAGTTCCACAGGTGGCACAAAAAGAAACGAGATTTTAAGTTCATACGCCAACTAGAAAGCAAGAGATAGTGCTTTTCTTTTTCCATTCCTCAAAATGTCTTATGAGCTTCATCATTTAAAGTTGTTCTTTTAAACTCAGTTATCATTTTGCCCAGTATTTCCTGTGTAGTAGGTACTTATAAACACTTGCTAAAATAAAAGTTGTACTTTCACTTTATAAGCTTCTATGTTGAGTAAGGGAGAATAAGGCTTTCCATCCTTAAGTATGTAATAGCCTATTCAATGTATCATTTCTTCTGTATGTAAGGGCTCCCTAAATCTTAAGTTTAGCATTAAAAAGCGAAACATGAAATAAAGAAACATGGCCCAACACCAGTGATTTTCCTTATTATCAAGAATAATTTTTAAAGTCATTTCACAGTGACTAAGCATACACTAAGTGCTGGGAGATACTAAGTGATGACTGACACTGCCCACTCTAAACTGCTTTCTAATAAATGCTTCAACGGGGGGGGGTGGTGGTGGTGGTGGTGGTGATGGTGTATGTGGGCATAAAACAAGGCCTCACTTTACAAGGAGTTTCCTATCTAGCAAGAGAACAGATGCATGCAAACAACTATTTTACAAGATTTTGCAAGGAGAAAAACATACGTAACATGTTAACATACTTAAAGAAGATATGCTGGGGATGGGGCTGTAGCTCAGTGAAAGAGCGCTTGCTTAGAAGGCGCAAGGCCCTGGGTTCAATCCCAACACTGGAAAAGACAAATAAAATCAAATTAAAATACATTCTACCTAAAGTTAAGGGATTTATGGGAAGGAGAGCATCTGAGTTGGATACTGAGAAGTGGCAGAGGTTTGACAGATGAAGAACCAGAGAAGGGCACTTCCAGAGTAGTGAAGACAGCATGAAAAATGCAGAAATGGTGGTAAAGCATTTTGGAAAGTGGCAAGTACCATAATTGACTTTCGATGGTGTTTTGTCAGTTTACTTTGGCAGTCTGGGCAGAAACTCAGGTCTTCCGATTCCCAGTAACAGTGCTGGTGGTAATGCTTGCTCAGTTGTTGCCTCTCTTCTCACAGCAAAGTCAACAGTTCCAAAATGTAATTAAAAACAAAAACGACCTCCACAGTTTCTGCCACATCCTGACAAGCTCTTTTAGGTTGCAGGTCCAGTTCTTGCAAATCTGGAGTCCATGGCTGTGGCTGCACTGAAAGGCAAATTCTTCAGTGACTGCAGAACATTGTAGCAAAACCTTCTCAACCTCCAATCCTGGACATCTCATGTTCTGTCACAGAATTTCAAGCTTTGAGTTCCAGTTGCTTTTTTCCTTTCTCTGGAGAAAAGCCTCTTATCACCACAGTCTTAGAGAGTCTTTTGAGGTACATCCAGATTTAATTACAAAAGAGCTAAAGAACACATTTTTCTCCAAAACAGTCATTTCTCTGGAAATGAAAGCATTTGTCTCTGCCCTTTAGGTAAAGGGAATAGGCAATTATTTCCCCAGACATCTGAATGAAATAGAACTGGTTAACATCTACTCAGACAAACTACACTTACTGTGTTCACTTGCTTAGAGCTGTACCACTTGGTAAGCACCACTCCACAAAATGAAAATGTTTGAAATTCAATTGTTCAAACATTTTTATAGTGTTTACTGGACAATGGTGTAAAATTTGATAAAAGCAGCTGACAACAAAGAAACAAAAAATGGTATTTTGGCCTTATCAGTATCACAGTTGAAAGCAATCAGAATGCAAGGCAGGCCAAGAAAAAGTTAGGGCTGGAATCATCTCCAAACCTACCGATTTAAAGGTTCAGTAGGTGCTCTAACAAAATTTCTGGGAGAATGTTAACTTTGAATTAATAAAGAAGAACCTTGAAACACCTTTAGGAATTCCATGTGTGGTTCAGTCTGTTCCAGTGAGCCCACTTGTTAAAAATTCACGTGCACCATTAATTAGCTAGGCTTGGCACCACGTTTAAAAATAAGCCTGTTCACCACCAACCACACAAACTAGGGAATACAAAACAGAATCAAGTAAAGGATGGCAACCATAGTCGTGGAAAATGATAAAAGTCAAAAAGGTAGTCAGGCACCAGCACAAGCAGCAGACAAGGAAGAACTCCTGGGCCAAACACTGAATTCACTTCCTGATATCACCGACTACATCTACTCCTAATTGTAGCTGCTTTATGGGTGCCATTGTACCATATGCATCAGCCGCTCTTCAGGCACCCCATGACAAGAAAGGGTTCAAAACAGAGGCCAAGCAGGGGAGTATTGTTATCCCGAATATCCATTATGCACAGCTCACATATCCCAGGGACTCAAAAGGGGGGCTTCAAATTGATTGTGAAGGGTCCCAAATGACATCTAGGCCTCAGTTTCCTCTCTGTGATATAAAAAAACTGTCATCAACTCTTCTGGGTCACAGTCCCCTTTAGAAACTTGTTAGCAATGGAATACCAGTCGCTCAATATGCCTATCTCCACAAATTTCTACTTGTAATTCAGGGAGTTTGGGGATCTCCAACTCCAATCCAAGGTTCCCAGGTTCCAAATCTGAGAGATTTAGCAACTGGTAAGTTTTCTAGCAACTCAATAAACATTACAAACGACACTCGTCCTTTATGAATACAGCACTTTGTAGTTTACAAAGCGATTTCAATCCCAAACAGGCAGAGGAGGAAACTGAGGCGCAGACAAATCAGAGTGACTAAGGTCAGTCGGCCAGCTGGTGGCTAGGCCCGGAAGCAAACCCAGCTCTTCCGACTCCGGGAGCTCAGATCCCCACCCCGGAGCTGCTGCCAGAGCTCCCGGCTCTCTCTAAGGCGGCATAAGGAGGAAAAGGCAAAGCAGAAAGCCCACCACCAACCATCCTCCAGCCCCTTCCTGGCCCCCCAACTGGGTCCTTGCAGGCCCCGAAGGGTTGCGCCAGGCCTCCAGGCCGGCCCCGGGCCCGGCCCCGGCCTCCCCCGCCTCCCCGGCCGCGCCAAATCCCGCCGCTGCCGCCGCCTCCCCAGGAGCGGGGCGGAGCAGCTGCCCGCCGCCGCCGACCACCCGGACGACTCCTCGTCGAATCGCAAACGCATAGGCCGCCGCCCGAGTTCTGCGTACAAGAAGAAAGACACGGCGCGAGCGCCAACGGCCACCGGGCGCTCGCCGCGGCGGCCGGGCCTGCGCCCCAAGAGCTGGATGCCAGAGCAGGAGAAAGAGCCGCCAACCGATCGCTCGATCGACCGCGCGCCCGCTCCTTCGCCCTACCAGACCGGGGAGGGGGGGAGGGCGCGCCAGGGCTTCTTCGAGTTAGGGGCCTGACTCCCCGGCGACGAGACAAGATGGCTCCTCCAGTCCGCGCTGCAGCTACCGTCCCGGCTGCGTCGCTCGGCCCGCCCCCGGTACTGTTTCTTTAAATGGCGGAGAGGGTCAGGAAGGCCGGAAGAGAGGTGCGCGCTCTCACGTGATAGGGGTGGGACCAGCCAACTAAGATCCGGTCACGTGGGTATAAGCGGCCCTCCAGTCGGAAGGCGGAGTTTCAGGGCGGGGGCGGGAGAACCTATGGGTTTGTGATTGGCTGAACGGGCCTTGGAGGCCTCAGGGGCTTGGGGCGTCGGGTAGTGCGCGAGGTGGCCTGGGCGGTGTGCGCCAGCGGAGACAAAGCGGCGGCATTGGTTTTGTAGCAGCGGCGGCGGCAGACAAGCCTTAAACACCGAATTTCTTGTCGCGCAGTTCTGCCATCTTATTCAGCGCGGCGCGCGGGCGGCGGCAGCAGAGGAGGCAGCGGCGGCGGCGGCAGCGGCGGCGGCGGCAACGCAGCACATGGTTCCAAGAGCGCGCCGCGGTGGTTGAGTTCCAGTTCCGCAAGGAGGGACGGAAGCAGCAGCAAGCTCCTGGCTACGCCCGACTGGGTGGTGCATTTGTCTCTGCCCTCGACCTGGGGGTTGTGAAACCCGCGACTGACCTCTCTGCCTGAGGAGAGGCTACGGGACCGAGGCCTGAAAGGGCCTAGGGCTGGGGTGGCCGAGGGTGTTGGGGGAGGGGCGCGGCCTGGATGAGGTAATTGAGCTAGTGAGTTGTGAGGCGAAGTGGTTTATCGTTGTGAGAGCGTTGGAGCCCCTGCTCTGGAGATACTCGCGGAACAACAAGCCGGATCTTCTCGGGGGTTTTTTGGGGGAAAGCATCTCTTCTGGTTGGTAAGTGGTGAACAGGAACTAGCGCCTTACACCTTGCAAGGGTACCACCGAGGTTTCCCCCAAGGGCCTTTTTCGGGATCCTGGCGTCGCTGGTGGTGAAGACGTAAGTGTATGTTCAATTTTGTGACAGAAGTGGGTAAATTTCTGGATTGATCAGATTTGTGCTCAAATTTAAGGCAACCAAAAGGGCTGGAAGATCTAGCAAGATGAAGAAATAATCACCGTCCACGCGTTCAGTAACTGGCAACTCCTGAACCATCCGCTTTCCACTCGAATTGAACTATCGACGCTTAACGCTAAAAGTTCTTTGGCGCTTCAGGTTCATGACATAGTTCTTTCCAAAATATAGAAGATTTGGAAATACTTGAAGAACTTTGAAATCAACTGCAATTTTGACTATTTCCGAATATATTCTGCAAAGATATTAGCCAACTTGCTTCAACAGTTCATAAGGAAGAGAGACAACTTTTATCGGACGGAGTCCCGAAAAGTCTGTTCCACTGTGTAAAAGGTTGGAGCTCTCATTGCAGTCATGGCCTTCACATATTACAGTAGTCTGAATCGAGCTCAGCTAACCTTTGAATATCTGCACACAAATTCGTAAGTATCTTCCAGGTGCTAATGAGGTCACCAATAACTCAGTTCTCGATATTAATATGGCAATCCTTTCCCCAGAAAATTTTACTTTTTCACTCTTTGGGATATCACTGGATACCAGTCTTGAGCTCTGTGTTGAAGAAATG
This sequence comes from Dinomys branickii, assembly GCA_004027595.1. Classification (NCBI taxonomy): domain Eukaryota; kingdom Metazoa; phylum Chordata; class Mammalia; order Rodentia; family Dinomyidae; genus Dinomys; species Dinomys branickii. The sequence goes on along the minus strand of PVLD010023397.1, from coordinate 8,922 downwards.
AGATCAGTGAAATATTTGTTGCTAATCCAGAAGACTCTTAGTTATTGAATCAAAATTTTTCTAGATGCAACTACAGTGACTCAGAGTCAGCATATTATTTACAATACTTAATAGGAGTACAGGAAGTTCTCTTCGAATGGGCAAAAGTTGGATTTAGCATGAACTGGTTCTCTTTAGTGAAAACAGCCTAGAGAGTTGGGTTTCTGTCAGATCTTTCTAACAAGAAAAGAAGACAACAACATTTAAACAACAAGAAGAAAAAACCCCATACTTTCCAGTGAACAGTTGGCTTTTTCTTTCTCGGAAATTGGTACCTATATCCAGTGTAGTTTGTGCCGGAAGTGACAGATTGTTTGAACTCGTGATTTAGATAAGTCTTTCCTTGAAATGTGCAATTCAAGAAATACAGTGCTACCATCACTCAAATTTGGTCTGAAATATTTTAGGGTTAATTCTTTTACCCACTGACATCCAGTGAGGTCGAAACTACTTCAGTGTTTTAATACATTCATCTGTTACTTTTGAGATATAGGTAAGCTACCATTTTAGTACTTAGAGAATAGGTTAATAGCTTAAAGAATAGGTAAATAACCTTCACAATTGAGAACAGCATTACAGCGAATTTTAGCCTTTTGTGGAAAAAATAAGTTAAAATTTCGTGGTGGATGTAATTTTTTGATGTTTTTCCATTCAAATAATTCGCCAAATTCTAAGAGTGGGTGTTTTTTGTTTTTTAGAAAGCTTTTTATTGAACCAAATTATTTTAGAAAAGGTACCATACATATAAGTGAATTCTTTTTGATTTTGACTTTTTGGGACGGTCCCACTGTGCAGTTCAGGCTGGCCTTAAGCTCACTTTGTAGCCCAGGTTGACCTCTAACTCCCAACGATCCTCCTGCTTCAGCCTCCCGAGTGCTGGGATTGCAGGCATGCACCTCCACGCCCAGCAACTTCTTACACTTACGGATAATTTGTGTGGAACGTAAATGAGGTCACTTATCACAGGAGGAAGCAGAGCCTTGGGCAAAAACCTTCAGTGTCCTTTTTAAATATTTTATTGGTCATGTTAAGAACAAACATGAAGTAGTTAAAGCCACTTGGATGTTCCTGGACTACTGTGTTTGGTAAATGGCTTAGTTTTCAATTTTGGAAAGACAGGGCAAATTTGGAATTGCAGATTTTATGATAATCTTGGAAGACCACAATCTAGACTTCAAAATATAGTTTCTTATTCTCACTTCAAAGATTTACACAATAATAAAATAGAAATAATTATTGTTTCATGACAGTTAATGGTTTAAGCTTGTCTGAAGTAATCTTGAAAGCAAACCTAGGAGTTAAAGATTATTCTTATTTTATATTTCAGGAAACCAAAGCCCGAAGTGATTGCTAGTGAATTACACAGTTGCTGAATGACAGCCAATATTTAAGAAAAGGAATCGTTTGGTCATAGTGCTTAGTGCTTTAATCATATGGCAAAGCTGACTCTGGTCAGTTTTACCTTCAAGGGCCTGTTATTTATAAAGCAAGGGTTCCCCCGAGTCTAGGGAATCTTCAATTTTAGTTTCTCAATGAATCTCTACTTTGAGGATTATGGGATTGTTCTTTTAAATTCTCCTTTCTCCTATTTTGTGGTTTATTAACATTAAGTAGTTTCTCTCATCTTACCCCTCCTCTTCTCCTGTTTTGTAGTTTGTTGACAATAGGTGGACAGTACCAGGCAAAGAAGCAAACCTCAGTTAAGTAATTTGTCTTAAGGTGACGGAGAGTTTTCTGTGAATCTTGCTACCCATATTGAATTGGAACCAGCTGTTCACTTGAGTTTAAAAGGATTGGCAGATCATTTTAAAACCAACCTGCCTACTTATCTTTCTGGGGTTTTTTTGAGACAGTGTCTCACTGTGTAATTCAGGCTGCCCTTGAACTAATGCCAGTCCTTCTGCCTCATCCTCCTGAGTGCTGGGATTACAGTCATTCGCCACTACACCCACTATTGGAAGCTCTGTAATTTCTTAATCTGAATCACAGCTTTAACCTTTGAAGTTCTGCTTTTGAATGTGTGTAGTCCTACCAGAAGAAAGTATGAATGTTAGAACACCAAGATAAGTTTGAGTTTGTGACTAATTTCAAGAGACTTGACTAGAGGTTTATTTTAGAGGAAACAAATTTTTAAAATTCTCACATTAAATGACTCATAATGTTAGATTAACCTCTGTTTAAGTGGATCGCTAAGTCACCTCAAGAGAAGGAAAGATTGGTTTAGCAGTCCTTTCTCTTTCGTTTTGTTAAACACAAGACCACCCAAGGATACCTACCATATTGCCATATTGTAAATTATGAAAAAGATAGCGCTATGCTTATTACCTGTTAAATGTAGACTTGCAAACAACCCCGCCTAGGAAGGTAGAAATCATTGTGGCTTAGTAAAAAGACGGGGTCTGAAGGCCAACAAAACCTAGATTTGATTGCTTCCTGTCTGTGAGTAAATCACTCTCTTGAGCCCTTAGTTTCTTCATTTATAAAATATAGCTAATCTGATACAGTGTTTATGAAGATTATATCAAATAACATTTATAAAGTTCTTAGCTTGTACATGGTACACAGAAAAATTGATAGATGGTAGTTACTCCTTTTATATTAGTTTATAAAAACAAAAAGCAGTAACTTTTTGATGTTAGTAGGCAGATAAATTCCTGGTAAATTTTGGAGTATGTATTAGAGACAGTAAGTATCTTGATTTTTTTTTTTTTCCTATATTACAGTTTGTGGTAGTGATGACAGTTATTCTTTGGGAACATCAGTATTAAGATGTTAGAGGCCTGGGAGATGTAACTTAGTTTAATATTGGAAGTCGCTTTTATAAGACCATGCAAATTAGGGTTTTCACATAAAAGTTTTATTCTGTTACTGGTGTTAGGTGGTTGATTTTGTGACTTACGTTCTTTTCACGTAATCATGTCTTGCTTTGCTGTACTAAGTGATCTGGTAGAGCAGGATGTTTATAAGACAGTTTTTGTTTTTTATGTTTATTCCTTTTGGTACTTCACATACTTCCTAATCTTGGCTATATGATAGCCTGGGCTGTTGTTTATCCATGTGTGAGGTGAATGAAGAGGAACCTGTCATGTTAGAGACTTCTGTTTTCTAGGATGTATAAATGTATTGAAATGAAAGTTCACATGCTAAATATATTAAAAGTAATTTGAATTTAATATGGCTGCTCAAGGATTTCCCAGCTTTGGCAGTTAACTATTGTCAATGTATATAGGAACTACGCAAAACTATCCTGTATGTATGGTGGGTTTGTGAATAATCCATCGGTTTAAATTCAGGCTGAGCCAGGCATGGTAGCGCATGCCTGTGATCCCAGCACTTAGGGGACTGAGGTAGGAGGATCTTTGTGAGTTGGAGGCCAGCCTGGGCTACAAAGGGCTACAAAGGGCTACAAAGTGAACTCAAGGCCAGCCTGAACTGCATATGAGACCCTGTCTCAAAAAAAAAAAAAAAAAAACCTCAGGCTGAATAACATGAAGACCATTTTCCTTATACACAAGCTAATTTACCCATGGATTTGTTGCTGGAAATGCTAAGCTGGATAACTTTCTACTATGGCACAAATGAAAAGGTATGATCAGTTGAAAATCAAAGAATTTGTTAAAAAATATCTAGTCTTTTTCCAACTGGTTGGTCTTGGATCGCATGCAAAGGATCTTTCAGTCTGCGAAGAAGAAAATAATTTCTTTTGATACTTACTCATTATATCTCAAATGCTAGGTAGTGATGAGTGTACCTCTTGAAATACTATTTGGGGAAAAGGGAATTTATGCAGTTGGTATGTTTTGGATTATAATTTTAAATATTTAGAACTGACTTTGGCATCTGGAAGATCCATCATTAATCTGTTGGAGATCTAAGAAGATTCTAAGTATTGCCTCTTTTATGATGTGAAGGATCATCACAAAAACACCTTGCCCTTTTGAGATTGGCTTATTGAATTCTAAATGTCTCATTTTCAAGCTGGGTGTGGTGGTGCATACCTGTAATCCCAACTGGAAGGCTGAGGCAGTAGGATCAGAAATTTAGGCCCTATCTGGGCAATTTGGCGAGACCTTGTCTAACAAAAAAGAAAAGGTCTGGGGATGTTCCTGGGTGCAAAGGCCTTTGGGATCAGTACCAATATTCTCTCTTGCCCAGTCTCATCTTTATGTAAAGCAATTAGAAATATGGATCACAGAGATACAGTTATTTATATATTTGGTTTCTTTGTCCTAATGGCAGAGGGTGTCAGAGTTAGTTTTTCTGATAATTCCTACCTTTCATTTTCACTACCAAAGGCCAGAAACTGCATTCTTAAATTCAAAGTTAGTGCCTCTGATGCAAGTGATAGTGTTACTCTTTTTTTTTGTCGGTCTCCCTGTGTGGTTTGAACTAACCTTGAACTAACAGTGTAGTTTAGGCTGGCCTCAAACTTAAATTGTGACCCTCCTGTCTCTGTTGGGACTATAGGCATGTGCCACCATGCCCAGCAAGTTGATAGTCTTTATTCTTAATATGCTTGAGCTCTTTGTTTTTTCTAGGGGGTGTATTTTTGAGATTAATTGACTTTATGTTGAAATGCAGATGGATTGATGTTGAAATGAGAAGTATTGCAATAGAATTATACAGCAATCCTCAAAATAAGTTGGAATATAGAAAACCAATTCATTTTCTACTTCACTTGTAAGATAGAAAGATGACTATTTGGAAGCTTAACAATAAATGTTAAGATTCATTTTTAATTTATGTTATCTTAGCAAGTCACCTTAATTTTTCAGCATAGTTGTCGCTATTTCTTTCTTTGTTTTTGCAGTACTAGGGAACTAGTACACAGGATCTTGAGCATATTAGTACACAGGATCTTGAGCATATTAGACAAATACTCTTAATATTGAGCAACATTCCCAGCCTTTTTTTTTTTTAAGTTCTTGAGCCAAGATCTCGCTAAGTTGCTCTGACCACCCTCTTGGGGCTCCTCCAGCCTCAGTCTCCTGAGGAGTTGTGATTACAGATATGTTCCATCATTACCTGGTCTTCCTATTTTCTTAGTGGGGGTGTGAAGAATATTTGCTTAATCCATACTTTGAAAAATTAAAAGTGAAATTAAGAATTGGCCTTTAGCCTGAAGAATTTGAGCTCTATATTCTAGGTGAATTGGTGATAAAATTTTTATGTCTCACTACAATATACTTACTGGTAATGCCTTTGGATTAGCAACAGATAAATTCATTGATCTCTTGGAGGAAAAGTTCTTCCTGAAATTCAGAAGTTGGTAGTTTCATTTTATTAAAAAATTTGCATTTAAATAGTTAATGTGAGAAAATGTATTCCTGGGCAGCTACAAGAATTTCACAAACTATCTTAGAGTTTAAAATACATGATCAGATCTTATATACTAGTTATTTAACACTGATATATTTTATTCTGAATTTTTAGAAATTTTCACTTTGGCTATTATCTGAAACTGTGGAGTAATTTGGGTATTTATGAAAAATTAATGATGGTAAGATATAGGTTAGTGATTGTCTCTAAAAGTCAGCCTGGTTTTGTGGATGCACCTGTGTGGACTTGCCCAACTTTTGTATGACTTTATAAGATTAAAGAGTTTAAATTGGGCATTCTCAGAGGATAATTTGTTAGCATTTTTCTTTACCAGTACCTGTGTATGATCTACCAGTGTGTGGGGGACTATATGGTTTTGTGCAGCTTAAAAGGAAAATACTCATTTTGAAGAAAGAGGGAATAACGATAATCTCTATTTTCTGAAGTTTTGGCTAAAAACTGAACTGTATACACATTGAGCAAAGGAGTTCAAGACCTGTTTGTCACCCTTAGAGAGATAAGAGCATAGTCAATCACCTAGGAAGTCTAGTAAAGTTAACTCAAGGAGGGGAGTCAGTTATCTTCTCTGGGAGGCTGCTGAAAATTTGGCTTACATAGCTACAGTACCACATTTCAGAACTCAATAAAGATAATACAAGCTGAATGTGGTGGTATGTATCTATTCCTGTAATCTCAGCACTTGGGGCTGAGGCAGCAAGAATGTGAGTTCAAGGCCAGCCAAAGCTGTATTGTGAGACCCTGTCTGAGAAGGAAAAAGATGATGTGAGATATGCAGAAACTGATAGCTAGTTGAGACTGGAAAATAAATACAGGCATCTTTTAAGTCACAGTATCACTGCTCTTAGGAGTCACTGCATGTGAGAATCTTAATACTTTAGGGCCAGTTTCTCAATTTGTAAGAATAAACATTTCTGAGTACATGGCAAGACTTGATTAACATTTAAGGAGAATTAGTTCTGCTTTTTCTTCATTTGGGATCGGGAATCCAACTCAGGAGCTTGCGCTTGCCAGGCAGGCGCTGTGTCACTGAGCTACATCCCTGGCCCAAGAAGAATTATTTGTGGAAAGCTAAGTTTTGGAGAATAAATTTCAGAAGTGTAAATTAATGCAAATGGAGATTTTAGATTTTTTTTAAGATGAGAAATTTTACAACCTTGTGAGGAACCACAGTTCAGTTCATCTGCTAACTGCGTGTTTATCATTTCAGAACCACTCATGAATTTTTATTTGGAGCACTTGCTGAATTGGTTGATAATGCAAGGTATGTAGTCTTCCACAATATAATCCGCTTGATGTGTAAACTTTTTGGGTCATTGTGATTTTTGTTCTCTAAAAACTTGAAGAAATATTTCTGTAGTAGCTATAACTCCTTGGAGGCCCCTCACCATGAAGTATTTTTAATACTTTAATACTTTCTTGTTTAACTTAAAATTCATTTATTGCTGTGTATATTTTAGCCAAAAATGGTGAACTTACTACAGCTCAAATCACTTTCCTTGTATATTAGAGCAAAGAGATTGTGAAAAGCAGGGAATTGAGGTAGAAGCTTAGGATCAAATTAATGGGATACATGACCTGTGATTTTATTTTTTACCAGGACAATACACCCCTGATGTCTTTAAAACTTTGCCAGAATTTTGTATCTTTCCAGAGTGTTTTACTGTGAGGGTACTCCTGTTGATGAGAGTCTCTTCTATTACTAGCATCTGCGCTTAGAAAGAGTCACTCTTCAGCATTTTGTTACACTGAATTGACTAGAAGTTTGGGTTCATTTATAGATATTATAGTCCAAATAAAAATCCTATTTATAGTTATAGTTTAAAAATACTACTCCAGTCTTATTGAATGCAGATATAAAGTTATTTTTTAATCATTACTGAAGATTTTTAAAGAAGAAGTCAGGAGTTGACAGTAGTACTTCTAAACTGATCCCCATTTAGTGACTTTGTGTCTTTAGAATTGACCTGTACCAGTGATGATGAACCTTTTCAAGCTTTTAATGATACAAACAGCCTGCTGTGGCACGTGTGCCATCAGTTCACCACCACTGACTTAAAGTACCATTACTTTTTTGCTATTAAATGTTTATGAAAATGTGCTAGGTAATACATTAACTAGAAAACTCCCATTTTGTTTCAATATTGTTTGACTTATTTTTCTGTTCAGTTAAAAATGTTGTAACTTAATGGAATTATATTTGCATTTGCTGCCTGTTATCTTAGAACAGAACGTTATGTTGTAGTAGGCAGCTTTTTGTGTATCAGACAGTGGGCTGGAGATTCCTGGGAGTACGCTTTCCTATTCACTGCACATGTTTTGCCAATCTTTCTCATACTTGAATAAGTACACATAGAGCTGGGTGAATTTGGGCTTTTTAAGGTTTTTAAAAATTGTTATTTTTTTAATTGAACTCAGAGCCTCATACATGCTAAACATTCACTCTACAACTGAGCTATATCCTGAGTGGACTTTTTGTACTTAAAACCTATGCAGCTGCCTCAGTTTTCTTCCCTGCAGTCAGTAGAGTTAGAATAAATTACTTGCAAGCCTTCATGAAAGCCTTCATTGATGACTGAATCCAGTAGCTGGAGTCTAATTGAATTGCTTTAACTTGCTTTCAAGGTTAAACAGGTTAAAAAAAAAAAAGGTTAAACAGGTTAGTGTTGTGGACTTAGGATTCAGTTTGCTGACTGCAGTGTATAAAGTATTAAGGCCCAGTTTTTTCACATGTTGTGGCATCTGATAGTTTTCATTTTCTCTAAAAGTTTTGGTGAGAAAAATGAATGAGTTTTTGGAACATTTTATTTTGATTACATATGAATGAGAGAAATACATATTTGAGTCATTTCTTAAAGTGTCAGGGGAAACATTGTTACTGATCATAAGTTACATGTTTTTACCATGAAATCAGTAGTTTAAAAATGTATTCCGGCCCAGTGTGTCATGTAATTGTCTTAAATAATTGAGAGCTCCTAAAGCATTTCACAAGTATAAAAGTAAAGCTTTAATATATGTAGTATTTCTTTTATGGCTTCCTGAATGATTTAGAATACCCTGTATTTTGCTAATTGATATTTCACTGTCACTTAGGTCTTTTTTCTTTTTAATTTTGCAGAGATGCTGACGCCACCAGAATAGATATTTATGCGGGTAAGTCAGACTTTAGACCTTTCTTATAATGCCCTGTTCTTCTAATACACTTTCTACTGCTGTATCCCTAAGAAGAAATGAGTGGGAAATAACTGATTATTAGAGCATGGAGAGGTGGCCATAGGTAGTAATGGGGCAGTGCTGGTCAAGCATGTCACAGAAATCAAGAATATTGGTTTTGAAATTAACATCAGGTTGCGAGCAACAAGAGTGTCTCCATACTGCTTGCATATATGAACGTTATATGAACCCATGGTGACCGGGTGGGCAGCGGAGAGAGAACCTCCCGGAGGAATGCCACTCAGACACGGCAATATAGCAACATGTGAAGGACAGAGAGGAGGGAGGTGGATATCCTGAACTCGGGAGGGATCTGAGATAGGAAGTGAAACC
>PVLD010023396.1:16896-27555 GCA_004027595.1 Dinomys branickii | reverse complement strand
AGTCTCCTTGGAAACAGCCCCTCCCACCGTGTTACCAAGATGGCGCCTATATCCTGTTTTCTGGTTCTTGTTGCTGACTCTGTGTATACCTTATATAGAAAGGTGCCTGCTTACGGCGCCCTGAAACCAATCCTGAAGGCCCACGTGGCGTAGTGTGATTTGCTAACCGCCCTTATATAAGTTGCTGTAACGGGAAGCTAGAGGAAGAAGCAGCCCGGAAGGAGCCACAGAGAGTGGACTCCTGTGGGGTATAGAAGAAGCCCGGAAGGAGCCACGTAGAGTGGACTCCTGTGGGGCTTGTGCTGTGTCCAATAAAGAAAACACGTTACAGAATCTGATCGTCTGTGTGCTGTCTTCTGCGGGTCGGGAGCGGCGCCGGACACTTTCGTAACAGAAAACCCGCACCTCCTTTTCTTGTACGGCATCACCAGTTCTCCAAAGACTGAAAATAATTTGTGTTCAAGAGAATCTACTTTAGCTCAAAGTGATCAGCATCCCTAGGTTGAAGAGTCCCACAGCTCACCCTTATTCCAGCATTTAATCCTAAGGATCACAAAAATTAAAGAAGTCTTGTTTAGTAATAGAAATATCTTGCTTACGTCAATTAATTCCTAAGATATTGGAATTGGTGGAGGCTTTAAGAGTTAACCAGTTCAATACCACTCCAAAAGCATGGGATGCTTCTTCAAAACAAACAGAAAATGAAAACTTTGTTTTCCGTGAATATCTCACCAATGAATTGTGTTCTACCCTGGAAAGCTCACTGTGGATAAGCTAATGCTGCCCCCTCGTGGTGAAAGTGACAAGTGCAAGAAAGTAACAGCCAAGAAATTAAAGACTATTTTCCCCAATGGTCTTCCAAGGAATCTTGCTAAATGCTATTGGAACAAATGACTAGGGGTTGAAATAAGTTAAACAAGGGTAAAATCTAGATTGAATAATGAAAATAAATGTCTGTGTATTGTACACTACTTTTCTAAGTCTCTGATGCTAATGTCATTGTGACTATCTTGAACAACGGCATCATGCTGAATCCCCTCAAATGACCTGACCATAAAACGGTGCCCATAAATGATCTCCAGGTACCGTGATAATCTACCCAGAACACTTTAGAAATACTGTCCTGGAGTTACAGCTAGGTTAAGAGAAGACTTTTATGTCAGAAACATCAGATAATAAGGATCTTATAAATTCCAGAAGGTACATACAGGAATGACATTTTCCTAGACAGTATTTTTTTTCCTCATTATGTGTTGACATATAAAACCCATAGGTGTGCATAGAAACACACACACACACACACACACACACACAGCAGTAACCTCATTCAAAAAATATTAGGGTAAGAATGACAGAAATGCTAAGAAGGTGATGAAATACTTGCAATAGTTCTAGCTACTTTAAATATCCTGTACTCGCCCCCAGAAGGTAATCTATGCATTATTTGATGGACAGCAAGTACACACAGTGCCAAGTTGCCTACTTCCATCCCTAAGTTCAAGAACAAAAGCACACCCCTTGATCTCAAGAAGCCCACCTCCTAGTAGAATAAACAGACGCCAAAACTAACACAGTTAATGCTACATGCGCAATGTTCATCCATTCCCTACCATCAGTTCACCCCAGCTGATTAAACAAAGCCAATCATGCTAATTCTGTAGAGAACTCATTCTGTTGCCTGCTGGTAACTCATTCTGGGAAGGACATTGGTGCAATAGTTGCCAATTAGGCACAAGGGGAAACTGCTGAGGACTTCTGAGGAGGCTCCCCACTCCTGTGAAATAGATGGTGCATAAAACACAGCTGCTTTCTTCATTTAGACGTGACTGTGCCCAAATGTGATTCTCTGAGCTGCTACCACTACCCTGTCTCTGCCTGAGGAGGAAGAAAAGGGAATACTAAGCAACAGATAAAACCAGAGAGCTATGGAGAAGTGAGATCATGAAGGGCTTTGTATTTCAGGTGACTGTATGATTTCTCATCTACACTGCAACACACCTGAGGGTGAAAGGAAATGTTAATTAAAAATATAAGACAGGACAACAGGTATAAATGAACAAACTGTACTATCCTAAGGAGTCTAGACTTTGGGTCTGGCAGCTTCCCAGCTTTAAAAAATAAAAAAAGCAATCACAGCCCCTTCTGAAGGTTATATACATCTGCCTGACGGGATGGGAAAGAGTCGGGGTAAATGTGTAGGCATGGTCAGTGTGTAAAGAGCAAGGGTCTTCATGAGGGTAAGGTGGGGTACATAAAGGAACAACAAGAAGAAAATAATTAAAATGACTTGGTATTTGATTAGGTCCAAAGGAACAGGGCAAGGTGGGATTCTAAAGTGACCTCCAGGTGGTGGCTTGGGCATCTGCCGGAAAGCCGAGTCCACTTCCCAGGACTGGGAACAGAGGAGGAACAACACTCTTACCGCAGCCCGGGAGCCCAGAGCACCCCAATCTCCAAAGAGCATGGGGGAGCTGAGCTCATCAGACTGTTGCAGGGACTCAGATGCCATTGTGACATGCAAAATAAACTGCACCATGGGAGAACTCTGGTAATCCTCTCTGGCTCTCCACTGGGGATTAATGATGAGACAAATTTTTGAGGGAAGAGAATTAAGTAGTGGGTAGGAGTCAATAAGAAGAGTCTGAGGGAGATCTATCATGATGTGTGTGAGACACACGACACTGCAAGGAGACAAAGTTCTTCCCTTGGCGGCAGGAACCACTGCATGGCTGGATTTTAGACCATGACTGTGTTGTGAAGACATTCAAATCTATCTTTCTTCCAAGAATCAAGCTCTCTCTCTCCCTCATCTTCCATCATTACTCAGTTTTAATATAATTAGGGAACTTGAATTTTATTAGGCGTTCTAATACACAGATAAGATAACATACACCATGTGGTGGTTGTCAGACAAGAAATAAAACACTCACTGCACTATTGCTTGAGAATCCCTTTACTCATTCCGTACACATCTGTATTAAGCACCCTTATCTAGGGGCTATCCTGCATCAGAACAAGTAACACAACATGACCAATGCACTGACCCAGAGCTTCCAGGCTGTCTGCTCGCGCTGTAGATCTAACCCTAGAAGACATCTGATAGGCTGGGGGAGGGATACAGGCACTGCTGCCTCTCTCCTAACTTCCCCTCAAAATCAAAGGCCACATCATGTACCAGAGCCTAACATGCCAGAAACAGGGAAGCCTAACGGAAGTGAGCCTGAATGTGATTATACACAGTTCTTACAGGCTAACAATGAATTTTCTCTTCTAGAACTTTCTTGCAAAAGCCTTATTGTGAATCTAAGCAGACTACTGTGTACCTGCAAAACAGCATTGTTTACTATAAATTATTTCACCTACCAGTGGTCAAAGTGAGAATGGTTTTTAGGATAACTTTAGAAGTGGCAACTCTCTTAAAGGAAACTTACCTCCTCAGCTAATAAAGCGCTTTCCTTTAATTGCCAGTTCATTTATAGTCTGCTCTGTGTAAAGGGCTTGTTGTCAGTGTTGGGAATGTAGAATGCATGCATGCAAAAGCCCCTGTTTTGAAGAATTTACTCTTTCAGGGGAACCAAACAATAAAAAATCGAACAGAAGAAGGTCTGAACTGGTTTGGAGAAACAAGAGAGGCTCCACCGAGGGCTTGGCATTCTGACTACCTGAGGGGTCAGGAGAAACTGGCAAGTTGAAAAGGAGGGTGAGTGGAGAGTTTCCAGGTAGAAGATGAACCTGGGGCCCTCAGGGGAGGAGAAGCCTGTGCAGGTGGGGTTCCTGAAGGGACAGCCTCATGGCTGGAGTGCAGAGAGAGAAGCAAGAAGGTGACATGGAGCAGGATGGAAAGGCTGAGTAGAGAAAACTGAGGGGCCCCACAAATATGTTTTCAGCTCAACGGTGTCAAAATAACTGAGCTAGGGAAATCTGTTGTCTTCATGGCTTCTGATACTTGGTAAGTGGATTCAGAGACAGACACAGGCTTTTGCTGGGAGAGCTGAAGCCAGGAAGGAAATGGGGAATCAGTGATTTCCAGTGCCTCAGGACATGGGAGACGCTGGCACTATCTGCCTAGTGCCTGACACCAAATGAACATTTCCAATTCCACATTATTCACTTGTGATTTCTCTAGTGATTGTAAAGACCTGGGGGGAAAAGTCAAGGAAGGAAGTAGGACAGATTGATTAGCAATATCCTTGCAAGTTATTCAAAGTAGACAAATCCCATTACAGCTGTAATGGAATTCTTCCCTTCCATTTTCCTCCCTCCATTTTCCTTCCTTGTCCTCTCCTTTCACTCCCTCCTTTCCTCCCTTTATCGTTTTATCATTATCTATTAATATGCAGGAGAACGAGATACCTGCAGAACCCACTTTGGGAAGCAGCCTTTCCAAAAGAAGGGCAGTTTTTACCTGCTATTTTTAATGTCCCACAACTCTGTGTGCCTTCAGTGCAGGCAACCAATGTGAGGGAGTCAGACCTCCCTCTTGCATGTAGGACAGAAAGTGCTAAGATGCTGGCACTGCACCTGGTGACACCTGCTGAGGTATACTGCTCAGAAAACACTGTGCGCGCTGTGTGATATTGCCACATAAATTCCATGCTGCACCCCCTGGAATTGGTAGGACAGGATAAAGCTGAGGAACTAATAAATCTGAGAACTCCTAAAACTTGCAACTCACATCTTCACTCCCCAAACTTAAAACTGATCTTTGATTGACCTTAAAGTGAATGTGTTTTTATAATTATTTTTCTTCCATGCCGACTGAATGATGCACATCAGCGTATCAAGATTTGAGGAGGAAGAATTCCGTGTGTCAGGATGGCCACCACTGCTGAGCGCACAGGCCCTGGGGACACAGAGAGGGGCACTATAAGGCTCCCGAGTCATCAGATATTTACTAAGTCATTAATCATGTGCAAGCTATCATCCTAAGTGCCTTCCCTTGATTCTCCTTGAAACTGGAATACTGGGCTGGGGATATAGCTCAGTGGAATAAGCGCCTGCCTAGCAAGCGCAGGGTCCTGAGTTCGATCCCCAGTACCGCAAAAAAAAAAAAAAAAAAGAAAGAAAAGAAACTGGAATACTTTTTAGCTCAACAACTCTGCACTCGGTGTCCACCATGGGAAAGAACCCTAGAATATAAAAGAAACTTCTAATATTAAAAAAAAAAACACTGGCCAACTATACCATGCCTTTACCTATGAAACTGTTGTGGGAGCAGAAATGGTCCTCATTGCCTGTAGCTGGAGGTAGAAGCTTTAGGCACCAAAGACCAGAGGGCAGGAAAGCTCAAAAGGAGTACTCAGTCTGAATCCCATCCCTCTAGTAGGTTCTACCTTATAACAAAGGTTTCAGTCTGCATAAAACATATTGGTGGATTTTAGCCTTTTTATTCTGTATAAAGTCAATGTCTTCATGACCTTTAGCTGCTTATTAGCTAAAGCAGAACAGCTTCAGTATTTTATAATGGTTTATTTTGTGATGGTTTATTTTAATTATTGATAACTAAAGAACATTTATTATTTATAATCTTAATTTTAACTTACTTTAAATAATTATTATGTCTAATCATAAGAGCACATAATTACATATATTACTTTTAATTGAATATTATCATCTTAATACCAACTTATTTAATGTTAACCTTATTTTAACCTGAGTTGTTATCCATATAAGTGAGGGATGCCAGTGTAAATGAGATAGGGCCATGTTTGACCTGTGTTCCAAGTAGAAGAACCTACACTTTCTTTCCCCAGTCAGCAGTGCAGAAGTTGGATGCCCTTGAAGGAGATCTCCTACTGAGCTCCTCGTGTGGTTAAATAAGAATCTCATCACCTCCTCTGGGGAAGGTCAGGGGAACAGCCTTATACTCAATACCACAGCCCTTGGCAACTCATTATTTATTTATTTTTTATTTATTTTAATAAACACTAATAACATAAACTGCAGCCACCACATGCCAGGTACTGCTGTAAGCATTTTATAAATATTCATCCAGGATGCCCCCGCAAAGGAGGAGCCAGTCTCATCCCAAGGAACTCAGAAGAGCTGAGAGAGCTGGGTTTCTATCTTATTTTTAGAACCACTTAGTTTCTAGGTGAGGAAATAGTGAACTAAAACGCAGAATGTTCTTTAACTGGAACATTAGGTGCTTCTGAGAAAAATCTTAGTCTGAGAACACCAAAGAAACCCACCCCCAAATCATAGATAGTTAGCTATTAATAACAGTGCGTTATTGAAAGTATATAGCCTCATGAAATAGAGTATATTTCCTCATGAAGTTTCAAGTTAAATAGTTTTGTTGGAATAGTGTCACTGTTGCTTCCCCAGTGAAGCACAATAAATCATCTTTGCTCTAAGAGTAAAATAAAATAAACCCTCAGAGCCTGCAATACATAAATCAATATTAGATGAAAAATAACCAGGGAGAAGGTCAGAGCCTTGCTGGTCACTCACAATAATCATACCATGAGTTTAATTCAGGGAAAGGGGCAGGGAATCCTAAGACCTTCTAGAAGGAGGATGTGAGCTATTTAAATCTATTACTCTGATTCTATGAAACCTGACAACTTCCAATTGTGTGAGCCTTCTACAGGAATTTTCTACTTTGGTTCTTTCCCAGGTCCTTTCTCACTGAGGAACAGATTCTGCAGAGAGGAATACCTGATCATGACCTATCCTCCCTTTACAGAAAACAGTCTTAAACCCGCCTCCACAATTGTGTTTTAAGTAAAAGCCCAGGTCCCCTGAAGAATGGAGAACAAATTAGATGCTGTGACCTCATCCAACCCCAGGACTATTTTTACAGAATAAGCAAAAGGGACTGGATTCAAGGGAGAGTGAGAAGTGCAAAATAAGATGACTCCCTATGACTGCCCTTTCACCACAAAGCTACGGAGAGCCCATGACAAGGGCACATTTACAGCCATCACTGGAAGATTGTGGAACAGCTGTAATAGATTATTACAGAAGACAGATCTGAAAGGAAGATCAGCATCAAAAACATTCACAGGCAAACTTGGAAAGTTAGTATAGCATGTATGTTGAGGGAGGGAGCTTAGGAAATACCAGAAGGATGAGGCATACTCTAGGAAAAGTGACAGAGTTAAGGAAATCAAAGATATCTATTTGCTCTGTAGTTAGGCTTTTAAAATTACATGAAGATGCTGTTTGGCCTTGGGTCACTTGTAGGGCCGAGGCAGGAATTAAGGAAAAATAGGACAATATGAGTTTATTGATTGGAACCCACAGGGAGAAATGGTTGGCAGAGTAAAAACTTCGGGCCCATGGCAGATCCTAAATTGGACATATCCAGATAATGTTACCATGCAATCTCTACCCATACAACTTATAAACTGGACTGGCTTGGGGCTTAGTACCCCTAAGCCATGCTTAATCTATGGTGCACAAGTAAGACTAATACAACAACCTTTTTGGAAATTGGCCTTACCCTTTATAGAAGGAAGTATATGGACTGGCAAAGACACAAAATCAAATAATAAGGAATTTCTTCAGATGAAACATTACAAGACTGTCCAAACTTCCATTTGCATTTATAATCCATATGTATTCCTATATGGCACTGTATCTTGGAATGCTAATTCCTTTGAATGCTCAAATTTTACCTCAAGACACTGTGTAAAATCAGATGCTGTTTATGGACAGACATTATTAATAATGGGTTGCATGCCAGGAGCTTGGATCCCTATTAATCTCACTTAAATGTGGTCCTATTCTCCTGCATCACACATGCTATATTCATTACTGAAACATCTAATCCATAGAACAAAAAGAATGCTTGGTTTAATTATTGCAGGAATTGTCTCCTCGATTCTCCTAAATTCTACTAATTTCCAATGTGGCAGTTTCTTCAGTGGCCATCATGTATTCTGTACAAACAGCTCATTTTATAGATAACTGGACAAAGACTGCTGATGAAGCGTGGAAAATCCAATGTAACATAGATGCTAAACTACAGACCCAGCTAAGCATGCTGAAAACTTCTGTGTTATGGGTAGGAGACCAAATAAAGAGTCAACAACTATCACAAGGATTAAAGTGCCATTATAAGGCCACTCATTTCTGCATAACTCCTTTGCCTTATAAGAAAAAATCTATGCATTCTTGGGAGGATATAAAAAAGCATGTACAAGGGGCTTTCCACCAAAATATTACTATGGGCAGACAGGAGATCCTCAGTCAGAAGGCCTGCAAACTGCTCTCACCCGGGTTTGCGAGTGGGCCCTCCCTGCATGTGCACAGCACTGAGTGAGATACGGGAGTGGGCACTCCACGAGCTGCTGGCACCACAGTTCAAGTCTGGGCTTCACTTGTGCTCTGACCTACTGAAGGTCACACACACAGACAGTCTGTGATCACTGTTGATGCAGCCCATACCTGGCTCCTGTGTGCAGCCTGAACTGACTGGAGAAGCAGAATCAGGCAGCCCATGACCTGCTGACAGCACAGTTCCCAGCTGAATGCTGCCCAGAGAATCAGGTATTTCACATCTACTTCCTGGGGGCAGAGTGGGCAACCCATGACTCTGCCACCATTATAGTCTCCACCCTCCTTGCGCCTGGTGCAGACAGGAGATCCTCACTCAGAAGGCCTACAAACTGCTCTCGCTGGGGTTCGCATGTGGGCCCTCCTTGCGCGTGCCCAGAGCTGAGTGAGGTATGGAAGTAGGTGATCCACAAGCTGCTGGAACCACAGTTTGGGTCTGGGCTGCACTTGTGCCCTGAATTTCTGGAGGTTGCACACATAAGCAGTCTGTGATCACTGTCGGTGCAGCCCGCATCTCGCTCCTATGTGTGGCCTGAACTGATAGGAGACACAGAATCAGGTGGACACAAACTGTTGACCCTGGAGTTTGTGTCTGGGTTTTGCTTGCATCCTGAGCTGCCTGGGGTCACAGGACCACTGCTCTGGGATTGCACCACCAGTGCACCTGGATTCTTGGTCATACATTTGCCTTGAACCACAAGGAGTTCTGGATCCGACCATCTGCCATAAACTGACGCCACAGTTCACATCTGAAAACTGGGAAAACTACATACAATTCGCCATCTATTAGAAGACCACAGACTACGCAGCATATCTCTGAGGGGCAGGCCTGACAACCAGGAAAACTAGGGACACTAGCAACCTGTGCTGAATGCCCAGAGAAAGGGAGACTAAGCATTCTGCCTCTGGCATCAAACATAACAAGGCAAAGAGCTAAAACGCAATCTCAGAACTCCAACCCACTCAGAACAAGTCCAAGAGACATCAACACAGGAGAACTTGGTAAACACACACCTGAAATTGCTGAAATGATTACAATGGAAGTAAAGAAACAACTCCATCAGGCCACAGAAGAGATCAGATCAGATGTAATCTCTCAGGCAAAACAATGAAATGACAATAATAATGAAACAAATGCTCTGCACATGTAGAGAAGAAACAGATAAAAAAAATAGATGAACACAGGCAACAGATGGAAACATTACATGAGCCATATAGGAATGAATTAGAATGCATGAAACAGACTCAAAGGGATTTCCAGGAAATCAAAACTTCCACTGAAAGCTTGCAAAACTGATTGAATGAAGTTGAAGATAGAGTTTCAGATCTTGAAGACAGCATGGCAGCTAGCAATCACGAAAGGAAGGGTCTCTTAAAATCAACAAGGATCCAGGAAAAATCAACTCAACAGCTGCAAGACAAGGCAAAGAGAAATAATGTCAGACTAATAGGAGTCAATGAAAGAGCAGGAGGTGACACAAATGACATAAAAAGAATATTTGCAGAAATAATAGCAGAAAAGTTCCCAAGCATGGCAACAGAATCTGAGATAAAATAAATGAGGCATATAGAACTGCTACTAGTCATAACCATAATAAAACTACACCCAGACATATAATAATCAAGATCCCAGATCGCCAACAAAAGAATAGAATATTAAAACCTGTTAGAGAAAAGAAACAGATCACCTATAAAGGAAAGTCCATCAGAATTACAGCAGACTTCTCAACACAAACCATCCAATTGAGAAGAGCTTGGAGCAAAGTACTACAGGTCCTAAGACAAAACAGCTTCCAACCAAGATTAATGTATCCTGTCAAACTATCCTTCAAGTTTAATGGAGAAATAAAACATTTTCATGACAAAGAGCAACTGAAGAACTTCATATGTGCTAAACCATCCTTACAAAAAGCACTAAAGGACATTCTAGACAAAGAAGAAAATGAATGCAATTTCAAGAATAACAATAGAAAGGGACCCTCAAGAAGAGCAAGCAAATAAACAGGTAGAAAAACTAAGAAATCAACAGCAAGTAAATAACATGATAATGATAAGCCAGCACATATTGGTTATAACCATAAATACAATGGTCTCAATTCACCAATCAAAAGAAACAGACTGGGGCTGGGGATATAGCTCAGTGGAATAAGTGCTTGCCTGGCAAGCACAAGGTCCTGAGTTCAATCCCCAGTACCACAAAAAAAAGAAAAAAAAAAAAAAAAAAAAAAAAAAAAAAAAAAAAAAAAAAAAAAAAAAAAAAAAAAAAAAAAAAAAAAAAAAAAAAAAAAAAAAAAAAAAAAAAAAAAAAAAAAAAAAAAAAAAAAAAAAAAAAAAAAAAAAAAAAAAAAAAAAAAAAAAAAAAAAAAAAAAAAAAAA
>PVLD010023396.1:0-16796 GCA_004027595.1 Dinomys branickii | reverse complement strand
CAGAATCCCACAATATGCTGTACACAGGAAACATTTTACTCAAAAGGAAATCCACAGACTGAAAGTCAAAGGACGGAAAACAATCCTCCATGCAACAGGAACCCAGAAAAAAGCAGCAGTAGCTATTATGTTTTCAGACAATGTAAACTTCAAACCAAGAACAATCAAAGGAGATAAAGAAGATCAGTACATACTTCTTAGGAGGAAACTGCAAGAGGATGAGATAACAATCCTAAACATGTATGCTCCAAATATCGGAGCACCAAACTACATAAGACAAATCTTAACAGACATGAAAACCCATATAATCAATAACACTATTTTAATAGGGGGCCTCAACACCCCTTTGACACAAAGAGTTAGGTCAACTGGACAAAAAAATCAGCAAAGAAATAACAGATCTGAACCAATGCTGCGAACAAATGGACTTACTAGATGTATGCAGGGTGTTCTACCCTACAACATCAAAATACACATTTTTCTCAGCTGCACATGAGTCTTTCTCTAAAATAGACCACATTCCAGCCCATAGAGCATACCTACCTAAATGCAAAAGAACTGAAATTATCCCATGCATGTTATCTGACCACAGCACAATGAAATTGGGAACTAATGACAACAGGAACTCCAAAAACTCCATAAACACTTGGAAATTAAAGAACAACCTCCTGAACAACCAATGGATCACAGAAGAAACTAAAGAAGAAATTAAAATATACCTACAAACAAATGAAAATATAGATACAACTTACCAGAATCTGTGGGATGCAATGAAAGCAGTCCTCAGAGGCAAATTTATAGCGATGAACTCACACATAAAGAAAACAGAAAGAGAACAAATAAATAGCCTAATGTTGCACCTCGAACCTTTAGAAAAAGAAGAACAAGTCAAGCCCAAAGCCCAAATAAGGGAGAAGATTATAAAGATCAGGGAAGAAATTAATGCAATCGAAATGAAGAAAACCCTACAAAAAATAAATGAATCAAAGAGTTGGTTTTGATAGCCAACCTTATCAAAAAAGAGGAAAGAACTCAAATTCATGCAATAAGGAATGAAAAGGATGAAATCACTACAGCTCCTACTGAAATTCAAAAGATCATTAATACCTATTTTGAAAACCTTTACTCCCATAGAATAGAAAACTCAGAAGAACTGGAAAGATTCCTAGATATATACAAATCACCAAAGTTGAATCAGGAAGATATAAAAATCCTGAACAATCAATGAGATTAAAAATGTGATTAAAAGTGTACCAACAAGGAAAAGCCCAGGCCCTGATGGATTCAAAGCAGAATTCTATAAAATATTCAGAGAAGATTTAATGCCAACACACCTCAAACTCTTGAATTAAATTGAAAAGGAAACAATTCTCCCTAACTCATTTCTGGAAGCAAGTATTATACTGATACCAAAACCTGAGAAAGACCCAACCAAGAAAGAGAACTACAGACCAATCTCTCTAAGGAATACAGATGCAAAGATACTCAATAAAATACTAGCAAATATCATGCAGCAAATCATCAAGAAAATTATACACCACTACCAAGTCAGATTCATTCCAGGAATGCAGGTATGGTTCAATATTCATAAAGCAATTAATGTTATACACCATATCAATAGAGCCAAAGACAAAAATCACATAATCATCTCAATAGATGCAGAAAAAGCTTTTGACAAAGTCCAACATGCATTCATGATAAAAACTGTACAGAAAATAGGAATAGATGGTCTTTACCTTAACTTAATCAAAGCCATCTATGACAAACCTACAGCCAATATCATACTAAATGGACAAAAACTGAAAGATTTTACTTTAAAATCATGAACAAGACAAGAATGTCCACTGTCACCACTCCTGTTCAACATGGTTCTGGAAGCACTAGCCAGAGCAATTAGATAAGAGAGAGAAATAAAAGGAATAAGGATAGGAAAGGAAGAAGTCAAACTATCACTATTTGCAAATGACATGATACTTTACATGGAAACCCCCAAAAACTTCACAAGAGACTCCTTGAATTAGTTGACAGATTCAGCAGTGTAGCTGGATACAAAGTCAACCCCCCAAAACCAATAGCATTCCTATACACAAACAACAAACAGAGAGAAATTAAGGAAACCATATTTTTCACAATAGCACCCCAAAAAATTGAAATATTTAGGAATCAATCTAACAAAAGAATTGAAAGATCTTTACAATGAAAACTACAGTACTCTGAAGAAAGAGATTGAAGAGGATTTCAATAGATGGAAAAATATTCCTTGCTCATGGGTAGGAAGAACCAACATTGTGAAAATGGCCATACTATCAAAATTGTTGTACAGATTCAATGCAATTCCCATTAAACTAACATTAGCATACCTCACAGAACCAGAGAAAACATTCCTTAAATTCATCTGGAACCAGAAGAGACCCAGAATAGCAAAAGCAATCCCAGACAACAAGGACAACAAGAACAAGTCAGGTCCCCTGACCTGAAATTATATTATAAAGCTACTGTAATAAAATCAACATGGTACTGGCTAAAAAAAACAGACCAGAAGATCAATGGAACAGACTGGGAGACACAGACACAACCATGAACACACTCAGCCACCTAATCTTTGACAAAGGGGCCAAACAAACTCACTGGAAGAAAGATAGCCTGTTTAATAAATGATGCTGGAAAAACTGGTTTGCCACCTGCCAAAGACTGAAAATAGATCCAAGTCTATCACCATGCACTAAACTCAAGTCAAAATGGATCACAGCTCTCATTATTAAAACACAAACACTAAACACTATTGGAAGAGAAAGTAGGTGAAAACCTTGAAGACATAGGGGTAGGCAGAGAGTTCATGAACAAAAAACAATTTGCCCGTGAAATACTTCAAAGAATCAACAAATGGGATCTCATCCTACTGAAAAGTTTCTGCATATCTAAAGAAATCACGAGCAGAGTAAGAAGAAAACCCACAAATTGGGAAAAAATTTTAGCTGACTGCCCCTCGAACAAAGTTCTTCTATCCAGAACATATAAAGAATTAAAAAACATCAGCCCCTCCAAATTCAAAGACCCAATCCAAAAATGGGCAGCTGATATGTATACACACTTCACAGATAAAGAAATACAAGTGGCAAATAAATACATGAAAAGATGTTCAACATCATTAGTCATTTGAGAAATGTAAATTGAAACAACATAGAGATTTCACCTCACCCAAGTAAGAATGGCTACCATTAAGAAATCAACCAATAACAAATGCTGGTGAGGTTGTAGAGAAATAGGAACTCTTCTCCACTGCTTGTGGGAATGCAGACTGGTGAAACCACTGTGGAAATCGGTTTGGAGATTCCTCAGCAAACTAGGTCTAGAGGTCCCATTCAACCCACCTATTCCCCTTCTGGGTATTTTCCCAAAGATCTGAAAACATATCACAGCGATATATGTGCACCCATGTTCATAGCAGCACAATTTGTAATAGCTAAGTTGTGGAAGCAACCCAAATGTGCATCCGCTGAGGACTGGATAAAAAAATTGTGGTACTTCTACATAATGGAATATTACTCAGCTAACCTCGAGGCTTTTATAGGTAAATGGTCCAACTAGAGACCATACTCATCAGTGAAATAAATCAGACCTGAATGTGTAAGGAATGTATTGTCTCACTAGTGTAAGAATCTGAGTGAATAAAAACTAGGAGGTATGATAGCATTGTGAAATGAAAGAAAAATGCTCAAAAGTAAGGAGCAACTGGGGTGTGAGAAAGGAGAAGGGGAAGAAGGGAAATTATACATGTATGTATATACAGGATAGCTAACAGTGGTACTACTGTCTTCTATTGCTTCACTGAAAGCAACACTTAATGATTACTTGTTTGATCAATATTGCATGTCTCTATTTGTTTTCCTGAGTAACCACTTTGAAGATACCAGTATGTAATACAACAACCATTGTTAATTTCCTACCAGTTTGTCTGTAACTCTGTATTGTTTGTATTGTTCTTATGCTATTTTGTAAATGGATGTCTGTTTGTTAATACTTTTTCTTTTAAAATAAATTTTTATAAATGTACTATGCATATGGATACCCTCCAGAAGAAGGTTTTGTCAATGTGCCGGAAAACCCAAAAATTTGACTATCAAATTCAAGATTGAGATAAATTTTCTGATGCTTTCAACCAGTCAAATCCATATTTGAAGGCACACATTTGGCTTTATATTGGTCTGTTTGGAATAATCTATGCATTTCTCTTCTACTCATAATCTGCTGAAGAAGAGCCAGAATGGGCAGCTTCTAGATGCTGTACACCCATGACTTACCCATATTCAACTTCTAATACAAAAACAAAAAGGAGGAATTGATGGAGACTGTGAAGTAGCTCTAAGAAAGATTTAACACTAACCATTTGGTTTTTCATGTATATGAATGAGTCTGCCCAAGGCCTAGGCTCTTGTCTGGAGATGGGCAACAGACTCATAGTAAGTAAACCTCTGAGTCACTGGTCCCCACTGAGGCCTGTATTGCCATCTGCAGTTGGGATGCTTCAAAGGACAAGATAAGGCCACAGCTGAGGACTTTTGGCTCCAATCCCAGTTAACTAAAAGGAGACTGCAGCTGCAGACTTCTCACTCCTGCAGTGAAGGTCTTCCTAGAGATAACATAGTTTTCCTAAATTAACATAATGTACTACTTGAAGAAGTCCCTAAAGGGATTCCCAAGTCTTACCCAGATTCCTGCATTTTCTTCAGTATTCCCCTCCATTGTTGGAAAACCTAATAAATTCAAGCTGCCTAGGGAAGTTCTTTGTCTAAAACCCTGGAACCTCAAGTACTGTGAGAAGGTTTGAATCCTCCCGGAGCCCTGAAATCACTTCACTTTTTTCATTTATTTAAGCCTTCACCATCCACTCCTTTGGGAGACTGCGGGCCTGAGCAGTCTGCAATAACTAGAGGAAGATATTAATGTGATATGTTGAGGGATGAAGCTTAGAAAATACCAGAAGGATGAGACACATAGAAGCCAACAAACTGGTGCAACGCTAGATGCTACCACCCTAAGCTATTCAAAGCTCCAACATGCAAAGAGCAAACTTTAAGCAACATTTAATATACAAATGTTGGTCTTCCCTGGGCGCTCTGAAGACAAACGTTGCAAGAACTAATAGTAGTTGCGTGAAATTTGTGTTGAGGATGACATTCTAGCAGAGAGACTCTCCCTATGATGAAGGCTTTTCATAGAATAAAAATTGTTTTCAGAAAAAGGGGGAACAGACAAGGATAGAGTGGCACGGGGTCGAAAACACCTCCAACCTTGTTAGGGTGGAGAAATCCCCAGAGAAGGCAAGAGATATATACTTGGGAGATACATGCTTGAGACACATCTGAGTCTGAAACATGTCACTAGAGAAAGCGTAGTGTAGCAGTAAGATGCTAAGACCCAGGACTTAAGGGGGAAAAGGTAACAAATTTCAAACGGGTATAGAAGAATCAGGGTTTCTTTTTACAAAATGAGGGTGACTGGCCACTACTGAAAACCTTACACATAGGCAGAAATAAGTATCTCTTGGGCTACTCTATGACGGAACATTTTCTCAGGTGCGTTTCCCTTTAAATACTGAAAAAAGCCCGGATAAACATTGTGAGGGATGATGGCTCCCCCACGTTAATTCCTAGGGCATAAGAACCCAAACATCTTCCTGAAGCTGAAACACCATGAGATTTCCTCTCTTCTCTCTTGGGGTTCCGTAAAGTTTCTGCTGTGGTCTTCGGTGCATAACCGCGTTTGCTTGGGAGATTGCTATAGTGGGGCAGGATTTGTTCGCAGTTTGCAAACGTTTGGTTTGTGAGGCTAATACTGCGAAAAGCTCAAGCTCTGGACACATTATAGATTCTTCACAGAGGGACAATGGACGATTACTAGGATCTGCGTCGCGATAGCACAGAGGCGCTTGATACATTTGATTCAACCACGTCTTCCCTGAGTTCTCTTGAGCTGGGCGCGGTGAGAGAGAGGACCCAGTCACCAGCGTGGGTCCTCCCCTTGGTCCGTTAATTTTTTTTAGAGCACAAGGCAGGTGCTGACCTGCCCGCTCGCAACTAAAACCTCCTTTCTCGTCATTATGGCGGACATGAGAACTAAACATCCAAGCAACAGAGACGACAGGTAGCAACCTTCCAAGGCCAGATTTCTCTCCACCCACGGCTCAGCACAGTGCCTGTTGCCCTAGAGCTTTCTGAGATGCCGCCACCGTGGTCCAACCGTGCGCCCATGCGCTCCCCCTGTGAGCCCCCTGTGCGTCCCTGTGCGCTCCTGTT
Organism: Dinomys branickii; assembly: GCA_004027595.1. Taxonomy (NCBI): domain Eukaryota; kingdom Metazoa; phylum Chordata; class Mammalia; order Rodentia; family Dinomyidae; genus Dinomys; species Dinomys branickii. The sequence goes on along the minus strand of PVLD010023396.1, from coordinate 10,500 downwards.
CTCCCCAGGCGGCGCAGGGGGAGGGCGACCTCTGCTGACCCAGAGGCGCGTTAGGGCACAACCCGCTGCCTGTGGTCCTGAACTCTGTGGGGTCCCATCCGCTACCCGATCCCTTCTTCACTCAGCCTCACCACAGGTTGGGGCTGTTCCTGCATTTGGGATAGGAGCTAAAATGTTTAATCATTGTTCCATCTGGTCTTTTGCTTCATTTTTGAATGAAGAAATCAAGCCACTGTGTCATTTTTTAGTTCGCATTCCAATCACTCTTTTTCTGTCCTTTGCTGTTAGACTATGTGGTCAGCCTTGGGTGGGCGGGGTGAGGGGCTCATTTCTCTTGATGTCTTTATTTATAGGCTGAAATGGAGAAGAATCTGGAGTTTTATAAGGAAGTGTATGCACCAGCACAATATACCATTTCACGGTGCAGCTGCAGTACATGTTTGTAGTACACAACGTCCACAGTCTTTGTGTGGAGCCGGTACATGTACATAACGCATCTCAATTCCTTTTCTTCCTCTTTACCCCTCCTTCTCCTCTCCCTCCATCTCTTCATCCCCTTCCCATTGAGAATGATGTCTTCCTACTTCCTGTTAACTTTTATTTTGCTCTTTCTTGGTAATTTCAGTATTTCATGTAAGAGAAACCATGTAGTATTTAAAACTATAAAAGATAAAAGATCTATAAAAGATCTCAATTTGTTTCTCATTCACTGCCTGTTCTCAGGGCTGTCTTCCCTAGGAAGGTAGTAACTTCGATATAGGAGGCCTGGAACATTAAACCTAAGTGAATCATTTAAAATTCTAGAGAAACTGCTCCAAAGGAAAGAAAAACTGGGGTGAGGGAAAGGAGAAAAGAAAGAAAGAAGGGGAAAACACACAAACACACACACAAAAAGAATAGCTAAGATAATTATGCTACTAATTTCTATTGGTTTTTTGAAAGCAACAGTTAATGTTTAATGTTTTGATCAACCCTGCATACCTATAGCTGGTAATCTGAACAACCACTTTGAAGATAACAATATGCAATATAATAATCATTGTCAATTTCCTATCATCTTGTTTTGAAATTCTGTATCGTTTTTAATGCTCCTTTTATTTTTTCTTTAAAATAAAAAATAAACGAAATCCTAGAGAATCCTTTTTCTTTTTGAGTGATTCATGCTATGACAATTAGTTCACAGTAAAGTATATAAACCGCATATTCAGTGCACAAGTAACACAATGGAAAGCCCAAGTAGGCTTTGCTTGGCTGCTTCCCCTTCCCAGAGCGACCACTGTCACTGGGGCCCATTGTAGGTTCCCCAGACTCCTTGCATGTGTAAGTACAATGGACCACGGCATGGGTATCATAGAGAGCACAAGCACATGTCTCACAGCATTTAGTTTCTATTCACTGAATCTACAATCCATATACACCAACTTTGTATTTTTTAAAAATTTCATGTTTACACTTTTATACCTTTAATACACTTTATAAATATATCAGCCTTTATTCAGCACCCTAGACACTGGATAAACATATTCAAGTTCTTTCTGCTCTTTTGCTATTACAGAAATAAATTCCTCAGTGAACATTCTTATAATAGGGTTAAAATCCCTTATCTGCAATTACAAAGGTCACACAGCTTAGAAAACTGTTTTTCAAAGGTTTGACACACTTATAAGGCAGCTAAACTGTAAGCTAAACTTGACCTGATGTGAGGAAATTTATAGCCTGTATTTATACTGCCTAATGTGAACTTGTGTATCTTTTTTGCTGACATATAATGGGGTTTGATTACCGGTTGTTATCCCAATTCACAGTAGAATTATTACAAAATATACTGTACTGGATGCATAAATTTATCTTTCTAAAATTCCAAACAATTTTAACTTCTGAAGCATATGTATGATGAAAAGTTTTGGATACATGACAGTAACCCTGTATACATGGGATTGTACATATTTATGAGTTGTGCCTTTAGGATAAGTCAGAAAAGTGAAGTTACTGAAGTTATTTGCACTTTAAATTTTCATAGGTATTGTCAAGCTGCTCTTCAAAGACATAAACAATTTACGCCACAAACAATATAAAATGGCTTGGTAGTTTTGCTTTGGCGGTGCTAGGGATTGAACCCAGGGCTTTGGGCATGTGAGGCAAGAGTTCTGCCACTAAGCCACATCTCCAGCCCCAAACAGTGTAAAATGAAGGTACCTGTTCTCTCACACCCTAACAAAACCTTTCATCACCATAAGTAAAAGGAGACACCTCGGGTAGTATAAAATCCACTTCATCATGGATGACACTGTGTCTAAGATTGGATCAATTACCCAACAGCTCTTGAATACATTGCGAATATTTTCCAGCTGATTGCTGGCATCTTGATGGGAACTTTATTTATGACCATTTGTTCGTAGAAAGTTTTAATCTCTTGTGATCCTATGGATCATCCTTTGGAATTTATTTTGGCATAAGGAACCATATTACATTTCTTTTGTGGCTATAAAATTGTCATAAATGAAGCAGCTTAAATCAATACAAATCTGTTATCTTTCTAGTTCTCTAGGTTAGAAATCTACCAGGGCTAAAATCCTTGATTAGAGCTCTCTGGGATAAAATCAAAGGACTAGCCAGGGATGTACTGGGTCAAATCTGCTTTCACATTCACTCCTTGCAAGGTAAGTCTGGGGTGTCATTTCCCCAACCTTTAGATGCCACCTCCACCCCATAACGTGGCCCTTTCCACACTACATAGTTTCTTTTCCCCAAGAGAGCACCTGCTGTAGCTTCTAACCTGACTTCACTTGTTACTTCTCACCTGCTTGTAAGGGCTTATGTGATTACTCTGGGCAAACTCAAACAAGCCAGGCTAATCTTTCTGTCTTAAGGTTAGCTGTGCTAATTACATGCAAAACCATTTATGCGAGTGATACCTGGCAACGATCCTAGTGACATTTTACATCCTATCTACAATGCCAATGAAAAAGGCTTGAACTTTTTTTCATCCAGATTTCTAGCCAGTAGTTTCCAAAATAGTGTTAATAAATCACTGATAACAATTTGTTTGGGTAATTCAGAAATGTTCCTGATTTGAGGTGATTGCCATACTGACCTTTTCCCACAGAAACTCTTTTAAGGACAAGGATGAGGGATGGCCAGGTCTAACTTTGGAAAGACTAATGCCCTCCTGGCCGCAGACCCACAGACTCAGAGTGAAATGTCCCAGGCACAGAGCTCCCTTGCAAAGGAAGAGAGTGGAAACTCCCGTGTGTGGCTGCCTCTGAAGAGCTCCTCTTTGGGAAGTGAAGGGAGGGATCTGGAGGTCCAGTCCTCATTACAACCCGGCAGTGACAGCCAGAGCTCCAGAAAGGTGTGGAAGGCATTGGGCCGAGGTGAGCCAGCAGGCTCCCCTCCCTGCACGCCACCAAGACTCACGACTTTTATCCCCAGAGATCTAGAACTTTTCGATTAAAAATTCTGCTTCAAACAATTAACTGAACTGCTGAAAGTGACAGAGAAGCACCGAACTCAGAACGCTGAAGGAGCCATTTAAATTGCTGAAATGTATTATGTGTAGCATTGTGGGCAATGACACGGTGACTTTTTCAATGTTTGTATCCATGCTTTCAACAACCTGGGTTACTTCTATCTTGATGTGGATATCAGTTTCTGGATTCCTATGCAGAAGCACCACCTGGTGATGAAACCCTGTTCCTAAACAATCACAATCTCTGCTCTCTACAATCTGCCAGTATCTGCAGATGATTTTTGCTGTTTTTCCCATCTGTTTATACCCTCCAGTTCAAAATCCAGCTGGGGCTCCCTTCATGTACCTGAATTACAGATGGTGAAAACTAAAATGAGTTAAGCTCAGCCCCTAAACAGAGAACTTCCCTTGTAAACCTTCTTAAAATGAATTTTCCTCCAGTTTGTATTACAGGGAACAGCGCTGCCTTCGTATCAAATACTCCCTCCCTTCCTTTCCTTTTCCTATACGTCAGTATTTGTTCTTTGCAAGTCCCCTTACCTCCAGCCTGAACTACTGTGTGGTCTAGGAGATTTCTCTACTTGTTTACTTATTTTTTTGAGATAGTATCATACTCTATTAATCCAGGCTGGCTTCAAATTCACAACCCTCCTTCCTACCTCAGCTCCCAAGTGCTGGTATTACACAAAAACAGCACCATGCTTAGATAGAATTGCATATATTGTTACAAATTATAAGTACTGGATTCTTATAGGTCAAAAATAAGAAATCAGGTTTTCTTTCTGAAAGTCTCACAAATGAGAGAATGAGCACTTGTGCATATTCTAGTTTTCTTCCAAGTACAGAATGTAAATGATAGTTTTACATGAAAATCACTTTGCAATAAAAGATACGGAGAACAGATACGGAGTCACAGGCCTTACAGCATTGTTCTGGCTATTACAGAGTGGGCTGGAGTTCCGTTTTAGCCTAAGAAAGAAATGTACATGTTGCCAAAACCTAAAATGGTATCTATGCCATCTACCTACACTTAAATCTATTTATAATTTCCTAATAAAAAAGTGTGCTTCTTGAACATCTGAAGTTTCTAGGCTTTTTTTTCTATATTCAGCCTCTAAAAAATATCCCCGAAATCCTGATTTTACTATAGAAGTTAAATCAGTCAATAAGAAACAATCTCAGTGAAGGTACGATGAGCTTTTAGTGGTTTACGGTTCATTTTCAATGGTCTCTGACCTATACTGTCATGGCTGACTAAACATACAAACAAAGAAATAACTTGTCAGGTTAAAAAAATAATTATTTTGTGAAGTGACATTAATAGGAATAAGGCTTACACACTATAGTTGTTCTTGGTACTTTATAATTGCTTTCCATGAGCAGGCACTGTTATTTATTATTATAAAGCAATCCAGTAGTCTAACTTGGAAGTGATAGCGGTTTAGTATTCTGAATGCCATTCTAACTTCAAAGTGCAAAAATGTGACACTTTTAAATGCATCAATGATAAAAATAGACAAAGGCTAAAATCATCAGAGCCTGATACTTTCATTCAAATAAATATTTGCTTAACCAATTACTGAACAAAAAGTCCTAGCCTCCTTCTCCAAGACACTTCAGGGGTTGAAAGGCAATAAACAGGACAAATAAGTAAAGTACAAATGTTAGACAGCAAAAGTGTTTTTCAGAAAGGTAGGAAAAAAAGATGACAAAACTTGGGGGTTTGACGAAATTTTAGACTGAGTGACTAAAAAAGACCTTACAGAAAAAGAAAACAAAGTGAGGGGAAAAAAATCTTTAACTGACAACCACATCCACCCCGCCATTAGGGCTCACCAAGGAGCGGGAAGCAGGCTGTGGATGACAGCTACCATGTATATAAAATAGTAGCACAAGGGATCCCCTTTGTAGTGATGGAATGGCTCTGTATCTTGTTTGCATGGCCATTTAGGAATCCATATGCAGGATCAAGGGCTACCCAACTATACACATGCATGTACAGTTCAGCTAACTAAAACACTCCAACCACCAGTGCAGAACTATCTGTAATCTTCCTGTACCGTTTTCTCTCACTTCACATTCAAAAATAACTAACACCCTTAATTTGGAGCTTATCACTTCTATATATTACACCTTTTCTACATTTGATGATATCCCTAAACTCTAGATAAATTTCAACTGCATGCAGTCTTCTGAAACTTGTCTTTACTCAATGTTACGTACTTTTCAATGTATCCCTAGTAATGCAAGTATCTCTGACCTATACTGACCTATAGTTTTAAAATGTTACATAAACTTAAGGTTGGAACATCTATCCTTTTTTTAATGGTCATTAACTCTCATAAACAAAAATGTCCCTGCCTTTTTTAAAAACTTAATTTTGTATCAAAACATTGTTAGCTATTTGTGTTATTTTATTCTTCTGGCTAGAACTTATATTGGAAAGAAATGGAGATTCTTACAACATTGTAAAGTGATGGGGAGTCCAAACATGTATTTTGTTCCTATCATTTAAAAACAGATTTCAGTATTTCATCATGTGTGCTGATGAAACATCACGTGACATGATGATTCCTGGTCAAATAAAGGATATTTACTAATTTTGTCAGGTTAAGGAACTTCTCTTCTATTACTGACTTGAGATGTTTTTATCATGTGTATGCTGAATTTTATTAAATCTTTCTGCATCTACTAAAAGGATATTATTCTGAATTAAAATAATGAATCCCATTATCTCTTCTGATCCTAACTTATCTTCACACTCCTAGTACAAATACAACTTGGTTGTTTAGTTAATATATTCCTATATTCAGTTCTAAGATTTTTGAATCTAAGTGGATATTAAAGGATTGTCCTTGTCTGACTTGATTTAAAAGTTATGCTGACTATACAAACTGACCTTGGAAACAGGCCTCTTTTTCAAGTATCTGGAGCAGTTTGCATAGAATTGAAGAACTTTGTTTCTTGATGTTTAGAAAAGCTCCTTAGTAATCTTATCTGGATATTTTTCTTTTTTTTTTATTTTAAAAGTAAAAGAACGAAAACACTAACAAACATACACACAATAGCACAAGAACAGTACAAAAACCGAACTACAGATACGGTGCCAGGGGATCAACAATGGTTGTTGTATTACACATTGATAACTTCAAAGTGTATGCTCAGGACAATACAAAGAGACATACGAGATTGATCAAACAACTAATCATCAATTGTTCCTTACATCAAAATGACATGAGACAATAGTGCAACCATGTCAGCCATCCCGCACATACATACATACCTACACAGCTATCCCCCTCTTCCTCCTCTCCTTCCCTTCATCCCGATTGCTCTTTAGTTTTGAGCAGTCTCCCTTCATACCTCCAGATCTATATTTCCACCTCCAGGTTCCTACACTAATGATACAATATGCTGTTTGCACATGCACATCTGATTTACCTCATTTCTGAGTATGGTCTTTAATTGTGACCATTTGCCTATAAAAGCCCCTAGTTTCTCTTTCTTTACAGCTGAATAATATTCCATTGTGTAAAAATTGCACAGTTTTTTAATCCAGTCCTCTGTGGATGGACATTTGGGTTGCTTCCACAATTTAACTATTACAAATTGTGCTGCTATAAACATGGGTGCACATTATATCACAGTGATATATTTTCAGATCTTCTGGGAAAATACCCAGAAGGGGAATAGCTGGGTTGAGTGGGACCTCCAGACCTAGTTTGCCGAGGAATCTCCAAACCAATCTCCACAGTGGTTTCACCAGTCTGCATTCCCACCAGCAGTGCAGAAGAGTTCCTATTTCTGCACAGCCTCACCAGCATTTGTTATTGGGTGATTTCTTGATGCTGGCCAATCTTACTGGGGTGAGATGAAATCTCAATGTTCTTTTCATTTGCATTTCTCGAATGACTAAAGATGTAAAACATTTTTTCATATATTTATTTGCCCTTGGTATTTCTTTATCTGAGAAGTGTGTATTCATCTCAGATGCCCATTTCTGGATTGGGTCTTTGAATTTGGACATGTTCATGTTTTTTAATTCTTTGTATGTTCTAGATAGAAGGCCTTTGTCTGAGGAACAGCCAGTTAGGATTTTTTCCCAATCTGTGGGTTTTCTTTTTACTCTGCTGGTTTCTTTAGAAGTGCAAAAACTTTTCAGTAAAACGAGGTCCCAGTTATTGATTCTTTGAAGTGTTTCCCTTGCAATTTGATTTTTATTCATGAACTCTCTGCCTACTCCTATGTCTTCAAGATTTTTATCTACTTTCCCTTCCAATAGGTTTAGTGTTTCTGTTTTAATATTGAGATCTGTGATCCATTTTGACTTGAGTTTGGTTCACGGTGATAGACTTGGGTCTATTTTCAGTCTTTTGCAAGTGGCAAGCCAATTTCTCCAGCATCATTTATTGAAGAGGCTATCTTTCTTCCAATGAGCTTGTTTGGTCCCTTTGTCAAAGATTAGGTGGCTGAGTGTGTTTGTGGTTGTGGCTGTATCTTCCAGTCTGTTCCATTGATCCTCAGGTCTGTATTTGAGCCAGTACCAGGTTGATTTTATTACAGTTGCTTTGTAGTATAATTTCAGGTCAGGGATTGTGATTCCACCTGATTTGTCCTTGTGGCCCAGAATTGCTTTTGCTATTCTGGGTCTTTTCTGGTTCCAGATAAATTTAAGGAATGTTTTCTCTAGATCTGTGAGGTATGCTGATGGTAGTTTAATGGGAATTGCATTGAATCTGTACAATTTTGGTAGTATGGCCATTCTCACAATGTTGGCTCTTCCTAACCATGAGCAGGGAATATTTTTCCATTTATTGAAATCCTCTTCAATCTCTTTTTTCAGAGTACTGTAGTTTTCATTGAATAGATATTTTACCTCTTTTGTTAGATTGATTCCTAAATATTTCAATTTCTTGGATGCTATTGTAAAAGGTATGTTATCCATAATTTCTCTCTCAGTGTGTTTGTTATTTGTGTATAGGAATGCTATTGATTTTTGGGTGTTGACTTTGTATCCAGCTACTCTGCTGAATTTGTCAATTAATTGAAGGAGTCTTCTTGTGGAGTTTTTGGGGTCTTCCATGTAAAATATTGTGTCATCTGCAAATAGTGATAGTTTTACTTCTTCCTTTCCTATCTGTATTCCTTTTATTTCTCTCTCTTGTCTAATTGCTCTGGCTAATGCTTCTAGAACTATGTTGAATAGTAGTGGTGACAGTGGACATCCTTGTCCTGTTCCTGTCTTTAAAGTGAAAGCTTTCAGTTTTTGTCCATTTAGTATGATGTTGGCTGTTGGTTTGTCATAGATAGCTTTGATTAGATTGAGGTAGAGGCCATCCATTCCTATTTTTTCTAGGGTTTTTAGCAGGAATGCATGTTGGACTTTATCAAAAGCTTTTTCTGCATCTATTGAGATGATCATGTGGCTTTTGTCTTTGGTTTTATTGATATGGTATATTACATTAATTGATTTGTGAATACTGAACCATCCCTGCATTCCTGGAATAAATCCAACCTGGTCATGGTGTATAATTTTCCTTATGATTCACTGCACTCTATTTGCTAGTATTTTATTGAGTATCTTTGCATCTATGTTCATTAGGGAGATTGGCCTATAGTTCTATTTCTTGGTTGGGTCCTTCTGATACTAATTGGGTCCCAATTAGTATAAGACTTTCCTCCAGAAATGAGTTAGGGAGAATTGCTTCCTTTTCAATTTCATTGAAAAGTTTGAGAAGTGTTGGCATTAAATCTTTGCTGAATGTTTTATAAAATTCTGCTTTGAATCCATCAGGGCCTGGGCTTTTCTTTGTTGGTAAGTTTTTAATGACATTTTGAATCTCATTAATTGATATTGGGTTCTTCAGGGTTTTTATATCTTCCTGGTTCAACTTTGGTAATTTGTAAATTTCTAGAAATCTGTCGATTTCTTCTGGGTTTTCTACCCTATTGGAGTAAATATTCTCAAAGTAGGTATTAATGATCTTTTGAATTTCTGTAGGCTCTGTAGTGATTTCATCCTTTTCATTCCTTATTGCATGAATTTGAGTTCTTTCTTTTCTTGATAAAATTGGCTAGAGGTTTATCAATTTTTTTACTCTTTCAAAAACCTAACTCTTTGATTCACTTATTTTTTGTAGAATTTTCTTCATCTCAATTGCATTAATTTCTGCCCTAAGCTTTATCATCTCTTCCCTTCTTTGGGCTTTGGGCTTGACTTGTCCTTCTTTCTCTATAAAAGTTTGAGGTGCAACATTAGGCTATTTATTTGTTCTCTTTCTGTTTTCCTCATGTGTGAATTCGCTGCTATAAATTTCCCTCTGAGGACTGCCTTCATTGCATCCCACAGATACCTATAAGTTGTATTTGTATTTTCATTTGTTTGTAGGTATTTTTTAATTTCTTCTTTAATTTCTTCTCTGACCCATTGGTTATTCAGGAGGTTGGTGTCTAATTTCCAAGTGTTTTATAGAGTTTTTGGAATTCCCTTTCTTGTTAATTTCCAATTTCATTGCACTGTGGTCAGATAATATGCATGGGATAATTTCAATCCTCTTGCATTTATGTAGGTATGCCCTATGGGCTAGAATGTGGTCTATTTTAGCGAAAGTCCCATGTGCAGCTGAGAAAAATATATATTCTGTTGTTGTGGGGTGAAACACTCTGTAAATATCTACTAAGTCTATTTGTTCACACATTTGGCTCAGGTCTGTTATGTCTTTGCTGAGTTTTAGTCCAGTTGACCTGTCTCTTTGCATCAAAGGGGTATTTAAGTCCCCTATTACAACAGTGTTATTCTTTATTTGGTTTTTTATGTCCACTAAGATTTGCCTTACATAGTTTGGTGCTCCAGTATTTGGTGCATACATGTTTAGGATTGTTATCTCTTCCTCTTGCAGTTTTCCCCTAACTAGTATATAGTGGCCTTCTTTGTCTCTTTTGATTGTTATCAGTTTGAAGTTTACATTGTCTGCAAATATAATAGCTACCCCTGCTTTTTTCTGGGAACCTGTTGCATGGAGGATTGTTTT
>PVLD010023395.1:0-19742 GCA_004027595.1 Dinomys branickii | reverse complement strand
GTTGCTCTCATAGATGCAGGGTGCAGAATAGTGGTTACTAGAACCAAGAAAAGGTAGACAGCCAAGGGGCACAGCAGTTGATTAACAAGTAGCAAGTCAGTTAGAGGTCTGAGAATACAGGTCGGGGCAGAGTCTAGCATGTCTGAGTCCCTAGGTCCAACCCTCATTACCACACAACAACAGCAAAGTCAGACAGAGGAATAAGTTCTAGTGTTGTGTAGCACTAGGGCTACTATAATTAACAATATTTCAAAATAGCTAAAGGGCTTTGAATGTTCTTAATACATAGAAATGATAACTGAGGACATATATATGTTAATTACCCGGATTTGATTATATATTCTATACTTACCTTGAAATACCATGCTGTACCCTCTAAATAGCTATAATTACTTATGCCCATTAAAAATAACAATTTTTTAAAATTTCCTAAACTTTCCTGTCTTCCATTCTCCTTTCCTTTTAGAACTCTAGTCAGACCTGGGCTCAGTCTTCCCCCCTGCTGTTTCCTGCTCTCTTCACCACTTGGGTCTCTACCTATCTGTCTCTCTGTGATACATTTGGATAATTCCCTCAAATATATCTACCTTTTGTGGCTTTATCATTAATTTTCTCTTTAAGTGGTCATTTGAGTTCTTAATCTTAATTTTTATATTTGTCTTTATAAAAATCCTGCTTGGTACTTTCAAATATGTTTGCTTGTCTTTCATAATCACCAGTATCTTAGCTTTTTTATCACTACTTTTTCTGGGGTTTTTCTTTTTCTTTTCCTTTTTTTTTTTTTTTTTTTTTTTTTTTTTTTTTTTTTTTTTTTTTTTTTTTTTTTTTTTTTTTTTTTTTTTTTTTTTTTTTTTTTTTTTTTTTTTTTTTTTTTTTTTTTTTTTTTTTTTTTTTTTTTTTTAGAACATGGGTTGAATCCAGGGCCTTTGCCCTAAGCTATATCCCCAGACCTTTTTTTATTTTTTATTTTGAGACAGGGGCTCACTAAGTTGTCAATGCAGAGCTCAATCTTGTGACCCTCTGTCTCAGCCTCTCAAAGTACAGAAATTGCAGGTGTGAACCCATCACGCCTTTTAAAAAATATGTTACAGATGCATAATTCATCTTTTGTATTTGATAATTACCACATCTAAAACTTGCTGTGGTTTTGTTCCAACTTTTATCTCCTGTTTTCTCTACCAATATGAGACCATCAGAATAAAGGTCGTTCCTTGAAGAAATGATTGATTCCAGGGTTGGAACACACAAAATACAAGATAAGACTGGAATGTTTTATTATACCAGAAAGTAAGAAATCGCTCAAAAAACAAGTTGGGATGATAACAAAAGGACAAAAGAGCCAAAAGGAAAGGGCTCTCATTGCTCACATCTGGGACATTGTCAGAAACATAATAAATAATGATAGTGATAGAATATAATTCATGAAAGGAGTCCATGAGTCCATATAGATGGTAGATAAGTAGATAGAGAGGAAAACAACGTTCCTGAAATGAGTGTCCATAAATAAATGTGAGACTAATATAATTTGAATCCCCATTTGACAACTACCATATGGTAATGATTGCTTGAAGCCAGAATGATAGAAATTAATAGGCAAAAGCATGATGAGGAATAAAGTATTTACATAGTCTCATGGCATCTTACCAGAAATCCTTATCAACTACATAGGGAAAAAATGGTAACTTAGTAAAGGTTAAACTTGGCATTTATCACCCTATGCAAATGCCATAATTTGCATATGGTTTTTATGTGTTCTTAGCCTGGTCCTCAGGGTCATAATGCTGAGAGGTGCTAAAGCATATTTAAGAGGTAAGGCCCAGTGGGAGGTACCTGAGTTAGTAAGGGGACTGTCTCCACAGTGAATGGAGTAGTTCTCATGAGGCCTCAGCCAATGTGAAGGAGGGAGCCTGGCCCCTCCCTGCGCTCTGGTCTCCTGTCTCACCCTGAGATCGCTCCCTCCCACATGCCTGCCAGGATGGCACCGGCCATGAGGCTTTCACTAGAGCCCATCTGATGTTGATGCCATGCACTTGAACCTCCAGAACTGTGAGGTTAATAAACTTCTCTTTATGAAATACCCAGCTTCAGCTATTTGCTTATAGAAACAGACAGTGGGCAAATATAGGAAGTAACTGCAGGTGAAAAATTGGTCATGATGTGCTGCTCTGAGTATAACGCAGTGAGATGAACACGACATCACTTCCATGATATTGTTGCCCCAAAATGTACAAGCTAAATCCAAACATGAGGAAACATTAGACAACCAGGAATTGAAAGAAATTATGAAGAAGAGCTGACCCTAGGAGGGTAAAGTAAGGCATAAAGTGGTTCTAGACTGAAGGAGAATAGAGACACAACAAACCAAATGCAGCGTGGGGTCCTGGACTAGATACAGGATCAGAAAGTCTTCTTGTGGGCAGTAAGATTCCCAGGCTCAATACCAGGCAAGTTGTAGAGGATGCCATTTGCAGCTGCTGCTATGGTTTTGGAAAGGTGCCCAGGAAAGAGAGGTACTGCACCAAGGTCACAAATTGTCAAAGAGCGTATCTGGAATTCCTAGGGAACCTTCACTCTTTGAATGCTACAAGGCCCCTGGCAGATGAGGGACAGGCACTTATCAAGAGCAAATGGGCACGTGAGCATGACCTCCATGGGCCAGTGGCCCTGTTAAGAATTTAAATCTTTGCTCAGATGAAATTACTATAGAACTAATGAAGATGAGAGACCAACTATTGCTGGGCATGGTGGTGCACACCTGTAATCCCAGCACTCAGGAGGCAGAGGCAGGAGGATCATTGGGAGTTCAAGACCAGCCTGGGCTACAAAGTGAGCTCACGGCCAGCCTGAACTGCATAGCAAGACCCTGTCTCAAAAGAGACAAAAAAAGAGGGGGGGGGAGAAACCAACTATTGTTATATTGTCAACTGAAATGGTAATTCACTCACTAATAATCCCAGGATAAAATTAGAGATTACTCGTTGTACAAGGGCAAGTTTACCTAAGACCACTCCAAAAAAGATTTCCCATAAAGGCTTGGGCTGAGTATGTTGCAGAATATTTTGGCCCTTACCCTCCTGTTACAAGTAAGTACTGTTCTTTCCTGGAAATTACCTAAGATGATTTAGCCCAGAGTAAATGAACAAAGGCGGGGGAAAAACCTTCAAGAAAATATTACAAAAGCTAAATGACTAAACAAGTACTGAAGAAATGAACAGGCTCTGCAAACAGAAGAAAATCATTTGGAAAATTCTGCAACTTTGGAAGGATCCACCATGGTTTCTCCTTTGGATTTCATGGCAGTATTATTTAGTAAACAAGATCTGATGGTATGGATGAACATGTGAGTTCTGATCCCAATAACTATAGTAACTTTGGCTTTGGATGTTGAAGTTTCTCAGTACCTGTTGAGAGTTAATGTAAATGATTTTACCAAAGAGTTAGTTATCAATTAACTTAGTCACTTGTCATTTTGTAGCCTCTGCACTGAAATGGAAACATTCGTGGAGAAAAATGGCTAGTTTTATGAACTCAATTCAAATGATGATTTTTAAATGGGATCCTACCCAAACAAAGAGAATTTAGAACATAAAACTCAGAATCATCTGGGGAGTGGAAAGTGAGTTCTGGGCTTTAAAAGATATATTAATAACATTTTTATAATTGCTTATTTCTTAGAAAATATCATTTCTGCCTTTCTCAAAATAATAAGAATCAGTGAGTACTTCTATTTTCTGCATTTTTCTAATTTTAGCCTTTGTGATAACTGGTAATTATCAAAACATTCTGCATTTTAACCTAATTTTGTAGAGATTTTTCTTATTATCTGGACTATACAGAATGTCACCTACTAGACATAATGATTTCTGTACTTATGAACAGCACCATTTTCTTAAAAATGATTTGTTGAGAACACCACCATTTTCTTAAAGTTGAGATGAAAACTTGCAAGATAAATACCATATACTGTAATTTGAAAGAAAATAGAAAAAAAGAAAAAAGAAAGATTCTATTATTGTTGTCATAAGAACATTATTGGGACAACTGGAAAAATTTGAATGAGATCTGTAGATTAAATAGTAGTATTCCATTCATATTAATTTTATAGTTTTTATTATTTTACTATAGCTATATATGAGAATACACCTGTTGAGGGGGCTACATACATACATACATATGCATCTGGAGAGAGATATGGATATAAATATGTAGATGTAGATATATATCACAGGTTAATAATATCCCTTAGTTATTGTGGGCTGATCAGGTCCAAAATCTCCTGAACAAGTGTTCAGTGAAGGCTAAATAAAAAGAGGCAAATGGAATGATTCCAGAGCTCCATGAGGATCAAAGCCCTCTCACAGAACTTGAGATTCTCTCAGGGCTAAGGCCATGACATTCCCCGGGTGGCCCATATTTATTTAGTTATCAGAAGAAAGGAGGGGAGTACTCAAGAAGGGCAGAAACACTCAAGGACTTCTCCAAGTAAGGTATTAAGTTAACCCACCCAGAAGTGAGATACCTGAGGCTGTAGTCTTTATCTAGTTGATATTGGATCCAGGTGTTCTTCACTGTGATTTTTGTCTTATCCTTTGAGGCTTTCTGGCTTCATCTGCCATTACAGGTAGGTATTAGTGACTCACAGAGGTTCACTTACTATGAGTCCACTGCCCATCTCCAGAAAAAGAACCTAGGCCTTGGACAGACTCACAAGTAAATATGGAAAGTCAATTGGTTAATTTAAGCCCTTCTCAGGGCTGCTTCACAGTGGTCTCCATCAGATATATAGAGAGAGATGTAGACGTAGATACAAAGAGATGTTGATGTAGAGAGATGTCTCTGAAGAGAGTGGTTGGGACTATAAAGAAACTATAGTAGAATGTTAATAGCATTCACATGCAGGAATCTGGAAGAGGATCTTCGTGTCATTGTTCCATCTTGAAAATTTCCATAAGTGTAAAATTGTTCCAAAATAACAAAAACTTTTAAAGAAATAAAAAACAAGAATCTAGAACCAGGAATGGCATCAGGAATCGGATCAGTCCTATTCTCCTCTGCTGATCTTCCAGGGTGACACAGACTGTGGTGGAAGAGAGGGAGGCCATAAACAACCTGAATTTAAAGAAATCAGAATTGATGGGGCTGAAAAATGAAGTCGTGGACCAAGTACCAATGGTGGGCAATGGCAGAGTGCCAGCAGATGTGCCACCAATGCCTGCTGCTTATCTACAGCTACAAAGTCACAAGGATAGCTGACCACAAACAACAGATTCAGAAGCTCTTGGAGAAATACTGTATACACAAATATTTGAGAAGAAGTAGTCCAAACTGTCCAGTTTGTGAGATTAACTTTATACTGGGAAAAGAAAGGACAAATAAAATCAGTTATAATTTAATGTGAACTTATTAAGACTTGCTGAAACTACACCAACACACATTAGTATAAACTCCCCAATACAATAGCCACATGTGGTTATTCTAATTTAAATCGTGAATTTTAAAATCCGTTCTTCAGTCACACTAGCCATGCTTCAACTCCTCAATAGCTGCATGTGGCTAGTGGCTTCTGATGACTATTCTGCACAGAACACTTCTCTCTACACAGAAATTCTGCACATCCAGGAATTCTGCAAAAACGAACTAGGCATCACTATCCCAGAAGCCAAAGATCTTATCACTGATGAAGATAACTATAATTGTTCAGTTCATATTCTTTGACCCATGGAAAATATCAGGCAAAACATGGAAAATGGCCCCCAATAAAAATCAAGCCACTCCACTTCTTATTGGATTCAATACCAGAAAGATTCTCTGTGCCAAATGGAAGAGACTCATGAGTCTCGGGGTCATTTCAGCTGGGAAGAGACCCTGATATTGCTCTGTCCTCTAACGTCACACTGGCTTTATGGCTGCTCTACATTTTCCATCACCCTCTACCCCACCTCCACACTGTGGAAAATACTGTTCATGATTCATTCACTTGAAGAATGGTTTGGCAAGAATTATTCATCACCAAGACAGACTTCCAATAATGAAACCTATAATTTTATCCAAGGAAGTGAGGAAATTGTCTCAAACATCCACATTAGCAATTAAGGAGGTCTGAGGATGTGGCTCAGTGGGAGAGCACTTGCTTAGCATGTGCAAGGCCCTGGGTTAGAAACCCTGTACCACACACACACACACACACACATGAGTTACAGATCTCAGTTATCTTTAAGATTTCAATCATCAAGCCAGGGAGATTGTGGAACACCAAACTTCCAAGGCCAATGATCATTTCCTGTCAGAGCTGACAAAGACTGATTGCTCAGTGCAAGCTGAAATAAGACTATCTACTGTTACCTGGTAGTTTCTTTAGAAATGGTTTGCCCATCAAAAATATTCCAGGTGCTTCTGGCCTTAAAGAATTGGATGAGACAAGCCAAAATCAGTGCCAGAAGTTTATCTGAAAAGTAAGGCGTGCATGGGTATGGGAAAAATAAGCCTTGCAGAGTGAACTTGAGCAGAACAAGAGAAAAAGAAGATAAAAGCAAAACTAAAAGTACATGCTGCATCTAGGGAACATAGCATGGGCCACCAGGAAGAGTCACAAGAGCAGACTCCTGGGGGTCTGCATCCTTACATGCAGTCCACATCTCGTGGGGACCCATGAGAAGTTCTACATTCTGCATGCTGGTGTTCTCCTAGGATCTTGTACCTAGGTCCTGTTTATTTTCCCAGCCAGCTTTGCCATGCCCCAGCCCCTATATCACTATGGTCATCATCGATATGCTAAATACCCTCAAGCAGAACCCAAGGGAAAATTCAGTTTGACACCATTTGTACAACATTTGAAAGCATACCAAATAATGCTATAGACTGTTTTTTAATATACATTAGTATATTCAATAGAAATATTTTCTTGGTAATAATAAATATCAATTTCAGATAGTTATGACCTCTCAATAAAGCGGGAGGGAAAAGGAAAACATAAGGAAGGCAGGCACAGAGCTTCAACTGTGTTATATTAAATATTTCATTTTGTTTTTTAAAAAATCCAAAGCAGACAAGGTTTCACATTAAAGTCCTGGAGAGCCATAGGTGGGTACAGAGGTCTCAACCACATTAGTCTTTGAATGTTTCTGTTTGTTTAAAATACTTCATAACAAAAGAAAACATTAATAAAACAAATCCTACTTCTCCCACTTAATATTTATGTAATCTTAATCTTCTTTCTCTCCAGTTGCCAACAAAACTAATACGATACCTACTAGTATGATATGAAGTGTGGGAGAGATGAGGCACACACAGAGCACACTCAGGAACCAACAAGATGCCCTCATGCAATCACCCCACTACAAGGAGGCCTCCCACACAGCTGGGGCACCAGGTATCGAGGGTCCAGACCAGCTAATCAGACCCATGGTGCATAGTCTTCACACTGTGCTCTAAATGAGAGACCAGGGGCAGCCTGTTTCCTTTTGGACTGGAAAGGATTGGAGACATGAAGCTGGGTCCCGATGTTCCAGTTAAAACAGAAGAAAAGTTTGGTTTGTAAGATTCTCTGCTTACTTTGGCTGGCCAGGCTGGCCATTTCCACATCTGTCCACAGGTCAGGAGAAGCGAACTATGTGGCTGTAAACATGAGCAGAGGTTCTTGCACATCAGCACTTTCGGAACCCAGATTTGACTTTGCAGATCCATCTGGGCTGCCTACCACCTGCAGGGGCAGGCTGCCGACTGGGGAGATCAGTGACTGGCCATAGCAGAGAGCAGAGAGGCCGGTCTGGAATTCCTCCTCCCTCCCATCGCACACCTTCCAGTCAGCCCCACGTCCTCTCTGCAACACTTCTGAATACTACCTTCCCTGCCACCCCTGCTCTTTGTTCCTCCCGGGGTCCTCCAACAAAATAAGAGAGCAAAATATGAAAAAATGAGGCATGGGTTCCAGGAAATGCCAGAACCAAGCCAGTAAGAAGTCAGAGTTACAGGATGAAGACAGACACCACAGTGAGAGAGGAATCAGACCAGACTGGAGACGGACAGTGAAAGCCTCCAGAAGAGAAAGTTGAGAGAAAGGGTAGATCCCATAGAGTTTATACTCTTCCTTGTTAGTAAAAACTAATCAAAGCTTCCTACGTAGGTAGGCAGTGAAGGAGAGAAGAAAATAAAGGGCAGCTGAGAAGCCCAGCAGGACGCCTTGTTGGTTTGTGGCCGGACTTGGAAGTGGTGATGGTTGCGTGGTGGCGAAGGCATGGGGAAGGCAGCGGTGATTGTGCCGGGCCAGGAGGAGGGCTGTGAAATTCGCCTCCGCTTGGCCTTCCCCGTGGGACGGTGTGACGTGTTCTCGGAGGGATTCTCTGAGGCAGCGCTGGAGAAGAAGTTGTTCCAGTGGAGCAACTCACTGCAGTGTCAGACCTCGTCCCTGTGACTCACCCACCGCCACAAGCCCTCATGGCCCATCTGCCCCTCATCACAGCGTGGGAGCCGAAGATGAGGAGGGCCAGATCCAATCGAAAGTTTGCTTTTCTCTACCTAGCCAATACCGCACTTCAGAACAGCAAGAGGAAGGGGTCGAAGTTTAGGGAAGATTTTGCACCGGTTACAGTGGAGGCTTTTAAGCATGTTTCAAATGAAACTGATGAAAGTTGCAAGAGACACCTTGGAAGAGTGCTATTGTTTGGGAAGAAAGATTTGTTTATAGAGATTCCGCCAAAAACTAGGATTAGAAGTCCCATTCAACCCAGATATTCTTCTGGGTATTTTTCCAGAAGAACTGAAAACATTGTACCACAGCAATATATGTGCACCTATTTATATAGCAGCGCAATTTGTCATAGCTAAATCTTGGAAACAACCCAAATGCCCATCAACTGAGGAATGGATAAAAAAGATGTGGAATTTTTATACAATGGAATATTACTCAGCTATAAAAAAGATAAACTTGAGGCTTTTATAGGAAAATGGATGCAACTAGAGACCATACTCATGAGTGAAATAAATCTGACCCATGTGTGTAAACATCATATTGTCTCTCTAGTGTAAGAACCTGAAAAAGTAAATAAAACTTGAAAGGTACAGTAATATTGTGAAAGGGAAAGAAATTGCTCAAAAGGAAAGAACAATTGGGGTAGGGGAAAGGAGAAAAGAAAGAACAAAGGGAAAATATATACATGTGGATTTACAAGGACAGCTGAGATAATTGTACTGCTGATGTCTATTTGTTTATTAAAAGGAGCAGCTAAAGCTTAAATTTTTCTTTTTCTGACCAATTTTGCATGCTTATACCTGGTAATCTGAACAACTAATTGGAAGACAACAATATGCAATATAACAACCAGTGCTGAATTCCTACCATCTTGATCAGTGAAACTCTGAATCATTTCTATTATTTTATTCTCTTTAATGGTTTGATCAATCTTGCATTCTTACATCTGATAATCTGAGCAACTTTATTAAAGATAATAATACATAATATAACAGCCATTGTTAACTTCCTATCACCTTGTTTTGAAATTCTGTATTGTTTTTATTGTTTTCATGTTGTTTTGTTCTTGTCTTGGTTGTTGTTATGTTTTCTTTTCTCTTTAAAATAAAAAAAGTGATGGATTAGGCCAACTTATGCAAGCTCTATATAGTGATAAGAAGCCTAGAAAGCAACCCTATGAACAAATAAAGGCAAAAAAAACAAATGAAATTTGTTCCCCTCTTGGATCTCCAAGTTAACCTCCATAGACTCTAGATCTCATTAGGATATTACAAGACCTAGAAAATGCAGCTTCCAGTGATGCAGCAGTTCATCAGAGGATATAGTTGGTTTGGGTTTGTTTTTGGTTTTGTTTTGTTTGTTTGTTGCTTGTTGAAATCAAAACAGCATCCATACTAGATAAAATAACAGATACAAAATCTGGAGAAAGGCTTTCCAAAATGGTAGAGGATGATTGTATGCTGCTTGTAAATTACAATGGCAGATTGTGGTAGAAATAGGTGATAGAAAACAACTCACTCAAATGTTAACATATTTTCTTCATTGGCAAAAAGAATCCCTTGTAGATAAAGTGCATAAATTAGAAGAATACAAGGATAAGTTAGCCAGAGTTTTGTTGACATAAAGAACTCAGATCCCATATCCAGAGCTTGGCATATTTATCTCAATTGCCCAATGCCGCTGGCAGCCACGTGCATCTGCTCTTTGCAGGGGCCTTGACAGGATAGATTCATGACCATTCTCTTTCCAGGGCCTAGGACCTTGCCATAGATGAAGACAGGTTAGGTCGATAGTCCTGTAGCAGAGAAAATTGATCATTTGTTTTGGTTTAAAATGAACTATCATTTGTATATTGCAGAGTTCAATCTATGTTGTCATTGGATTGAGCATTTTCATTCAGAAAATATAAGCAGGTATAAAAGTTTAAAATATGATTTAAGGACATTGAGGTTTACACAGTTTTAGAAAAATCTGGTGCCAAGCAATAAGGTTCGTGTGTGCTTAGTAATAACCTTTTGCAAGTCTGAGTTGAAAAATTGTATTTCCTAAGATTTATATTAATGAGGGTATTTAAGAATACTTAGAGAAAAAGGATTTCTCATTTAATGTAATTTTTCTTAGTTTCACTACGTGAAAAAAAGAACATATTTCCCATAAATAGGAACTTTGCCCCTTGTTTTAAAAAATGTGTATTTTTGGGGCCAGGAATATAGCTCAGCAGCACAAGTGCCTGCCTGGCAAGCACAAGGTCCTGAGTTCAATTCCTGGTACATACACATAAAAAATGTATATTTTGTGAATAACTTTGGTCTTTCAGAGATGTAGTCCAAAATTTCCTCATATTTTTTAAATTATACATCTAATAAAAACTGTATTGCTTTTAACAACAGTTTTCTTTTTTAATGTCATACACAGGATATGCTACCGATTTAAGAAGTTTTTATAAGTCCTTGGTATTCTCTTGATTTCTATAAAGATTCATTGCCTATTTTACTACTTTTTTCAGTTGTATGGTTTCTTTTTCTTTTTCTTTTTTTTTTGTCATGGGTTATATTTTTCAAATTGGATGATATTCACTGTATCAGTATGATATTTGTTATTGGGAAAAAGTACTTTTTGTGGTTTTAAATTGAAGTTTACTAAGATTCAGCAAATTGAGCTACTAAAAATTTAAAATTGTGGCCAGTGTGTCCAGATATTACATTATGATTGTTGAACCTTGTCTTGAATTTTTCTTTGTGTGCATATGCATGTGTGTGTGTGTGTGTTTTATGTGTAGGTGGACATTCCTGATTTTTATTTGGTATGGAAAATCTTTGGTATTTTACATTTTGGAAATTCAAAGCTGAATGTGATATAAAATAACATTTGCATTCTGCTCAGGAAAAAAACACCTTCTGTATGTTTTCAGTCTATCTTTCTCCTCATATGCAAAAAGTTCTTAATTGAATTTGAAGTTAATATATGCTTGATGTTTTAAAATTATAACATTGTTAATGTTTTTAAAAAGACATACTTCATACTTTATCATTCTTGATTGCTAATATTGGATGGTATTTCCCAGATGGAAATCAACAGCATGGACCACATAATTTTTACCTGACAGCGGAGTGTGGGTGCTCTATTAGTCACAAGAAAGAGAAAAAACATAAATACTCAGAAGGAATCATCCAGCCTTTACACAATAGATGATTTGTGTTATGTCTTCCCTGTTTTTAGATTTTATTTATGTGAATCTATTAGATTTGCAGTATCATAATATACAGCAGTGTTTCTTTAAAGGCATCTCCCTTAGACTCTTAAGTATTCTACCATTGAAGAATTTGGATGTGTAATTTACAATGCCTTAGAAAAATACTCTAAGCACAAAATAAATGTTTCTAAGTACTTCTAGAGAAAAAAAGGAAGCTAAATTTTCATAATAAATGGGATTAGGTTGGTGGTACTATAATACCTAATTCTTAAACATGAGCATTTTCTTCACTGTGTACCTGAGGCAGATAATGCAGCTGAGTGTGGTTTGGTCTGGTCCCTCAAAAGAAAAACATGTCACTATATTTGCCTGAGAGGTACTGTGCTGTGAATGGATATCATCCTCTCCAGAAACAGCGCAGATCACTGTCCAGAGTGACAACTTGAACAGATTCCCTGGAACTCCTCTGCTCTTTCCATCATACTGTAAGTAAAAACTATATCAAGGAACCAGGAGACTGAGAACATGAGTTGTGCTCAGTACCAAACTCCCTGCAAGGAAAACCATTCCAGATGCAGTTCTTTTGATACCTCTTCTGCATGCACTCTGAATCAGGGTTTTTCTATTAGAAATCGTTTAGAATCAGCAAAAGCTGAGATGACCCAGTCTCGTGATTTGCAAAATTAAAAGAATAAACCTACGTTGTTGGTTTTCACTATAAAGGAAAGATTCATCTCTTCACAGTATAGTTGTACACTGGTTCTGATACCTCCTCAGGAAGAAAATTTTCAAATAAAAAGTTAATTTTAGGGAAAGTTAGAAGGTTCTTTTGAATTTTCCACTCTAAAAATTTATATAACTTGCAATAATATAAAGCTCCTAAACTGTTTTTGTGTTCTATCAAGAAGTATCTCCTCAAGATATGGTCACGTTTCGGAGCTATTGTACTACATCAAAGCTTTTTAAAGTGTACACCCAGTTCTTTGTATAGAAAGGGAACATTGTGTCACTTAATGAGTTATTTACACAGGAAAATTAAAACTGGATGTGAAGTAAAGTGTGATCAGAATGTTCTACTTGGATATGCAATGAAAATATTTCCCAATTTAAAATAGACAAGCAGAGGCCAGTGGTCCGCAGGGGCAATGCTGTGGACTCGACCAGTCCCCCAGGAGCACCTCACTGGGGCAGAGGCCAGCATCCACCGGGGCAACCCTGAGGATTCAACCAGGCCTCCAGACATGCTTCATAGAGGCGGAGCCTGGCAGTTTATGAGGTAACCCCATCTACTCGACCAAAACCCCAATGGCCTTGAGGGCTTGTCAAGGGGGGCTTGACCATAATGAACCTGGTTCCCTGCCTATCTACCATCTTTGAGGATGGGTGCTTTTCCCCTGCCACAGGAATTTGTGTGCACACATGTTTGTTACAGCATAAATTTGAAGCAGCCATGTCTCTTCCCAATGTGAGATCCGAAGGGAGTAAGTAAACAAAAAAGTACAGTTATTATTAGAGGGAAAATGACTGATTGAGTGGGAGAACAATGGACATGAGGATGGAGAAAATTGATTAATCGAACAAGCCATCATCTGTATAACTGAATAACAAATACGAAGATAACATTATATAATATAGCATCCAGTGCTAATTCCTTACTATCTTCTCTATAATTTTGTATTTCCTTCATTGTTTTTGTGTTATTCTCATTTATATGTCTCCATTCTTTTGTCTTTAAAATAAAAAAAGTAAATAAAATAGACAAGCATTTTAATAACGATTTTTTTCACTTTTGTATTAATATATAGGCAGAGCATGTAACTTAATTATGATTTTGGTTACAGATGCATTGACCTTAATAATTCAAAAGAAAAATTACATATGACAAGCTGGGAGGTATAACAGAAAAGAAATGTAAATTAAAGAAAAGTGAATGTCCCCATAAAACAAAATATAGTATGAAGAGATGTTGTCTATAAATAGTAAAACAAGAAATTAAAAAGATACCATAGTATTTAAATTTATGAAGATAGTTAATGAAGGAATCAGAGGTGGTGCTACAGCTATAGTAGGAAAGTATAACTGAGTTAAATCTTCATCCATCATATAATGTCTAAATTTAATGACTCAAGACAGTGATAAAAGGTATTTAACGATAAGAATAATCATCAGGAGCTGAACTTTAGACAGTTTCATAAACTCTGGTGAGCTGCTGCAACTCCCCCCCACACACACAAGCTTGGGAGCCAGGCAGAAACCCGGACAAATTTGGGGGCCTGGGGTCCACTCCCCACCACTCCCCTCCTCTCCCTTTCCCACACTGGAACTGAGTTGAACTTCAGACAGCTTTGAGAACACTGGTGAGTAGCCTCCACCTATGCCCCACCAGCTTGGGAGCCAGGGGGAGCCCCAGACAACCTCAAGAGCCTTGGGTGCCCCTCCCTGTCCCCACTCCACACCCTCAGGTGAGCTAAGCTGTAACTCAAAAAGCTTCATGGGCCTCAGTGACTGTGCACTTCCCCCCCCAACTGGTTTGGGAACCAGGCGGGATTGTGGCAGTGTATGGAGACATGGTGACCACAACCCACCCACTACTATATCCCAGTGGAAACTGGGCTGAAACCCAGACAGCTTTGGGAACCCCTAAGTGGAAGCCAAGCTGAGTCCCAGACAGCTGTGGGAGCACAGGGAATCACATCCTGCCCTCACACACACACTATTGAGGGAGTCACGCTAAGCACCAGGGACCTTTGGGTCTTTGCTCTGCTATTAGGACATCATTATGGGAGTGAGGCTGAGCTCCAGCAAACAACTGCATCTCTGAAAATGACAAAATGAAGGAGGAAAATGCAATTGCAGACCTCTAGCTCACCCAGAACAAGTCCAGGAGATAACAACAAAGAAAAGCTTGGAAGTCATACACCTGAAATTTCTGAAATGATACCAGCTGAAGAAACAACTCCATCAGGCCATAAAAGACATCAGGTCAGAAATAATCTCCGAGGTAAAAAAAGACATGACAACAATAATGAAAGAATTGCTTAGCATATCTAAAGAAGACATAGAAAAAAATATTGGAGATAGTAAATTAATGGAAACCTCGAATGAACAGTATAGGAAATAACTGGAATGCATGAAACAGAATCAAACAGATATCCAGGAAATTAAAATTTCCATTGAAAGTTGGCAAAACCATTGAATGAAGCTGAAGATAACTTTCAGACCTTGAAGACAGCATTGCTATGAATGATCATGAAAGGTAGGATCTCTTAAAAATAACAAGAAACCAGGAAATAACAATTCAACAGCTACAAGATGAAGCAAAGAAAAACAATGTAAGATTAATGGGTATTAATGAAACAGCAGGTGTCAGCACGAATGACATTAAAAGACTATTTGTGGAAGTAATAGCAGAAAATTTCCCAATCATAGAAAAAGAATTGGACATCCAGTTAATGAGGCATATAGAACTCCAACTAGCCATAACCAAAATAAATCTACACCCAGACGTATAGTGATCAAGATCCCAGAAATTCAACAAAAGAACAGAATATTAAAAGCTGTTAGAGAAAAGAAACAGATCACCTATGAAGGAAAGCCCATCAGAATCACAGCAGATTTCTCAACACAAACCATCAAGTCAAGAAGAGCTTCGAGGGACAGGGAGAAGCTCGGCCCACAAAGCAGCATCTGAGTGGCCTTCCTGTGTGGAACTCTGGGTAGGTGAGGCGTGTGCATGCTCAGTCCTGAATTTCTGGGTCAGGGAGGAGCTCGGCCCACAAAGCAGCACCTAGGCGGCCCCTCTGCCTGCGTGTAACTCTGGGCAGGTGAAGCGTGTGCGTTCTCTGACCTGGACCTCTGGGTAAGGAGGAGCTCGGCCTACAAAGCAGCACCTAGGCGGCCCCTCTGCTTGCGTGGAACTCTGGGCAGGTGAGGCAAGTGTGAACTCTGACCTGGATCTCTGGGCAGGGAGGAGCTCAGCCCACAAAACAGCACCTAGGCAGCCCCTCTGCCTGCGTGGAAATCTGGGCAGGTGAGGCGTGTGCACACTCTGACCTGGATCTCTGGGCAGGGAGGAGATCAGCCCACAAAGCAGCATCTGAGCAGCCTTCTGAGCAGAACTCTTGGCAGAAAGCTTAAGGGACATTTTTCCGAAGAGAGGGAGCCATTGGAGCAGCCTTTGCAATGGACCTTTGCCTGGTGAGCTGCCTGGGTAATTTGTAGCTCAATACTTTTCAACTGCTACCCAAAATGACAAGACAGAAGAGCAAAATGCAGTCTCAGAACTCAACCCCACCCAGAACAAGTCCTGGATGCAATGATATAGGAGAACTAGGAAGCCACATACCCGCAATTTCTGAAACTATCGCATCTGAAGTAAAGAAACAACTCGATCAGGCTGTAGAAGAGATTAAAGCAGAACTAATCTCTCAGGCAAAAAATGAAGTGAAAACAATAATGGAAGAAATGCTCTGCACATATAGAGAAGAAACAGATACAAGAATAGGAGAACATAGGAAACAAATGGAAATGTTACATGAGCAATTTAGGAATGAATTACAATGAATGAAACAGGTCCAAAGAGATTGCCAGGAATCGAAAACTTCCACTGAAAGCTTGCAAAACCACTTCAATGAAGCCGAAGATAGAATTTCAGAGCTTGAAGACAGCATGGCAGCTAGTGAGCGTGAAAGGAAGGATCTCATAAAGTCATCAAGGATCCAGGAAAAATCAATCCAACAGCTGCAAGATGAGGCAAAAAGAAATAATATCTAAGTAATAGGAGTCAGTGAAACAGCAGCAGACAACACAAATGATATAAAAAGAATCCTTCCTGAAATAATAGCAGAAAATTCCCCAAGCATGGTAAAAGATACTTAAGTACAGTTAATTGAGGCATATAGAACCTCAACGAGCCATAACCCAAATAAAACCACACACAGACATATAATAGTCAAGATCCCAGACATCCAGCAAAAGAACACAATATTAAAAGCTGGTAGAGAAAATAAACAGATCACCTGTAAAGGAAAGCCCATCAGAAACACAGCAGACTTCTCAACAGAAACTATAAAATCAAGAAGAGCTTGGAGCGAGGTATTACAGATTCTGAGACAAAACACCTTCCAAACCAGACTGATGTATCCTGCAAAACTATCCTTCAAATTCAATGGAGAAGTAAAATATTTCCATGACAAAGAACAAATGAAGAACTTCATGAGTGCCAAACCAGCATTGCAAAAAGCACTAAAAGATATTCTAGACAGAGAAAAAAGTGACCACAATCTCAAGAACAACAATAGAAAGGAACCCACAAACAGAACAAGGAAGTAAACAGAGAGCAAAAGTAGGAAAACAACAAGTAAATAGCATGACAAGAATAAGCCAACATATAACCATTATAACCATTAATGTAAATGGCCTCAATTCACCAGTCAAAAGAAACAGATTGGCAGAATGGATTAAGAAACATAATCCAACGATATGCTGTATTCAGGAAACACATTTTACTCAAAAGGAAATTCACAGGCTGAAAGTTAAAGGACGGAAAATAATTCTCCATGCAACAGGTTCCCAGAAAAAAGCAGGGGTAGCTATTATGTTTGCAGACAATGTAAACTTCAAACCAAAAACAATCAAAGGAGATAAAGAAGGCCACTACATACTAGCTAGGAGAAAGCTGCAAGAGGAAGAGATAACAATCCTAAACATTTATGCACCAAATAGTGGAGCACCAAACTTTACAAGTCATATCTTAACAGACATAAAAAATCAAATAATTAATAACACTATTGTAATAGGGGACCTAAACACCCCTCTGATGCAAAGAGACAGGTCAATTGAACAAAAACTCAGCAAAGAAATAACAGACCTGAATCAAAAGTGCCAACAAATGGACTTAGGAGATGTATACAGAGTGTTCCACCCCACAACATCAGAATACACATTTTTCTCAGCTGCACATGGGTCTTTCTCTAAAATAGACAACATTCTAGCCCATAGAGCATATCTACCTAAATGCAAAACAATTGAAATTATCCGATGCATATTATCTGACCACAGTGCAATGAAATTGGAACTTAATGACAAAGGGAACTCCAAAAACCCCATAAACACTAGGAAATTAGACAACAACCTCTTGAACAACCAATGGGTCATACAAGAAATTAAAGAAGAAATTAAAAAATACCTAAAAACAAACAAAAATGCAAATACAACCTACTGGAATCTGTAGGATGCAATGAAAGCAGTCCTCAGAGGGAAATTTATAGCAATGAACTCACATATAAAGACAACAGAAAGACAGCAAATAAATAACCTAATGCTACACCTCAAACTTTTAGAAAAAGAAGAACAAGCCAAACCAAAAGCACAAAGAAGGGAGGAGATTTAAAAGCACAGGGCACAAATTAAAGCAACTGAGCTGGGGATATAGCTCAGTGGAATAAGCACCTGCCTCGCAAGTGCAGGGTCCTGAGTTTGATCCCCAGTACCACCAAAAAAAAAAAAAAAAAGCAACTGAGATGAAGAAACACTACAAAAAATAAGTGAATCAAAGAATTGGTTCTTTGAAATAATAAATAAAATTGATAAACCCCTAGCCAACCTTATCAAAAAAAAGGGGGGGGAAGAACTCACATTCATGCAATAAGGAATGAAAAGGATAAAATCACTACAGGTCCCACAGAAATTCAAAAGATCATAAATACCCACTTTGAAAATCTTTACTCACATAGGATAGAAAACTCAGAAGACATGGACAGATTTCTAGAAATATACAAACTACCAAAATTGAATCAGGAAGATACAAAAATCCTGAAAAACCCAATATCAATTAATGAGACTGAAAATGTCATTAAAATAACCGACAAAGAAAAGTCCAGGCCCTGATGGATTCACAGCAGAATTCCACAAAACATGCAGCGAAGATACAATGCCAACACTCCTCAAACTCTTCAATGAAATTGAAAAGAAACCAATTCTCCCTAACTCATTTCTGGAGGCAAGTATTACACTGATACGAAAACCAGAGAAGGACCCAACCAAGAAAGAGAACTATAGGCCAATCTCTCTAATGAACATAGATGCAAAGATACTCAACAAAATACTAGCAAATAGAATACAGCAAATCATAAGAAAAATTATACACCATGACCAGGTTGGATTTATTCCAGGAATGCAGGGATGGTTCAATATTCGGAAATCAATTCATGCAATACATCATATCAGTACAGCCAAAGACAAAAGCCACATGATCATCTCAATAGATGCGGAAAAAGCTTTCGATAAAGTCCAACATGTATTCATGTTAAAAACCATAGAAAAAATAGGAATAGATGGCCTCTACCTCAATCTAATCAAAGCCATCCATGACAAACCAACAGCCAACATCATACTAAATGGACAAAAACTAAAAACTTTCCTTTAAAGTCAGGAACAAGACAAGGATGTCCACTGTCACCACTACTATTCAACATAGTTCTGGAAGCATTAGCCAGAGCAATTAGACAAGAGAGAGAAATTGTCCCGGCCCGCGGGTAGTCAACGAAGGCTCCTAAAGAGAGGGGGAGTGGGATTATCTGAGACAAGCGACACGAGAAATGGAGGCAAGACAAAATTCTGATCAAGCCTCGTTTATTGAGCAGAAGTCTCGGGTTTATATACAGTGCAGGAGTGGGGATTGACGTCAGTGGGTAACTAGGCAACGAAGGGAGGTCCAGACATCACGCAATATTACATCATTATAGGAAGTTGACCATATATGGAAGATGTTACATAAGTACAGGAAGTTGACCATATATAGAAGATGTTACATAATTATAGGAAGCTGACCATATATAGAAAATGAAACTAAAATCTCAAGATGGCTGGTAGTTTACAAAATAGATGCAGACTGCAGGTCTCTCAGCAGTACAAGATGGATGCAGACCACAGGTCTCTCAGCGGTCTCCCACAGGTCCCCCTTTTTTATTTTATTTAATAAAAGACCAAATCTCCTTGAGGGGACTGTGCCTATCTTAGGTCAGGATGCTTTCACGTGGAACCAAACTATACCTTACCCGTCACTGGAAAGCAAGGCAGCAA
>PVLD010023394.1:0-27464 GCA_004027595.1 Dinomys branickii | reverse complement strand
TTTTTTTTTTTTTTTTTTTTTTTTTTTTTCTTTTTTCTTCTGTTGTCGAGAGGATCAACTGTCTGACTAAATTTGCATGTCTGTATATGGGTCCATACATCTACAATTCGAAGATATCAATGGATAAAGCAACAACTATTGTTGAGACCATATCACCTTGTCAATAGATTAGTTGTGATTGTACTATTTTCTATGATAATGGGTGTCTGTTTGTCAATATGTTTTTGTACTTTTATGTTTCTAAAATAAAAATAAATAAATAAATTTAAAAAAAAGAAATGGTGAGCCTTCAATAGTTGTCCTAGAACAAAGATTACCAACAGGGACTCACCTGATGATCGAGAATATTTAATTGCCCAAGTATAACAAAATTCTCTGGAATGAATTTCTTTTCTATTAATTATCACAGGCATTCTGATCAGTACCCATACAGTTTATACTCACAGCGTCATCTCAAAATTAGAAGAATAGGCTAAGGGTAAGTGCCCCAGTTGCACCCATTCATAGGTGTAGAGAGTTTGCCCTCATTTGCTTTGCCATAGGCCACACCACATATTAACCATGGCTGTGATAGAAAACATATACATGAGTAGTTATTTTAGGCCTGTGTTTAGTGGTAAGACACCAAAAATGAGCAGCTTACTACCAATTTAAATACAGTTAATATTTATTATTTTTTGTTTTCAAAGAATATAAGCAATGATCTAATTTTAAGGCAAATCTAAATTTGTCCTTAATTGGGGCATCGAGTATGATCAATTTTCATTGAAAAAAAAGCACCAAGTATAAAATAATCTTTTATAAGAATTTGAAACTTTCATCTTAACACCAACAATTTTTTCTGCAGTCACTTGGACTTCTATGGTTTTCTACTGTTCTTTGTATGTTTCTCCCTAATTCAAATATAAGTTCACTTCTTAAGTTAGTTGTAAGACTCAGGGTTCAAACAAATTCTTTTTTCCATGGTTAAAATTTCTATTCAACATGGGAGCAAATACTTTTTCCCATAATCATAAAAAAGAAAATTTGCAACTGAATATCCTTGTATTGTAAGAAGAGAAAACTTCTAGCCAAGTGTCATGCTACATGTTTGTAATTCCAGCACTCTGGGAGGCTGAAGCAGGAAGACTACAAGTTCAAGCCCAGCCTGGGCAATTTAGAAACACACTGCTTCAATAAAGAAAGAAAACAAAATAAAATAAAACAGGCTTAGGAGATAGCTTCATGGGAAGGATCTATGTTCACTTCATTCATTCCCCAGTACTGAAGGAAGAGAGGGAGCAAAGGAGGGAGGAAGAGGACAGGACAGGACAGGACAGGACAGGACAGGACAGGACAGGGAAGGGAAGGGAAGGAAAGGAAAGGAAAGGAAAGGAAAGGAAAGGAAAGGAAAGGAAAGGAAAGGAAAGGAAAGAGAAAAGATGAGAATCTATAGAAAATAGCCAGGATCAATCAATTGAAGTCTTGGTTTGGATTGGATCCCATTCAGACTATTCTCAGAACTAAGTCCCCATAAAGTCAAGTTTACATTCTAGGGAGCACAAAAGGTTTCATTTCACAAGTCAAAAGTTTATTCCTATGATACTTTTACTTCTTCATAATTGAATGTTTAAGGTAAATATTATCCTCAGTCCTTAACATCAAGCATGCTGCACACACATGTGCACATGCACGTGCCTATACACACACACACACACACACACACACACACACACACTACACTGTGTTACCCCCGGAGTGCTGCTACTTGGCTTTCCCCTAAGAAAACCATGTACTTTTCAGCTGCAGGAAGTGCAGATTACTGGTCGTCCCTCGCTGTGGCTGCTTTCATGCTCCATGTTAGTGTTTGGGTCATGGCCATGTGTTTATGAGAAAACCCTGAGATGAGTTATGTGGTGGGAGGATTATGTTCTGAATTTTTCTACGTGAGTATTCCTCTCAAAGACTTTGTCAAAACAGTACCATAATCTGGATTGCTCCTGCCTAATCACATTCTTACCCTTCTGTTATTGGAATTAATCACCAACAAATCTCTCCAGCTCCAATTCTACTTTAGACTGTTTGCTAAGAGGCCAATCTAAAACACAGAAATTATCTGAAAAGATATCAGTGTCTTATGTTGATGCCATCAATTGTTACCTGATGAATACTTTCTTGGTCTATCAGATAGTCAGTAAAAAGTGTACTTTCTCATGGCGTCTTGCAGTAGATCCCCTGTTTTCTAGGGTCGTGCTTCCATGAGAATTTTTTGAAAACTACAGGCTAGCATAAGTAGATACAACTCCAACTAATAGCCACAGATGGCTTAGAAAACCACATATAAAAATTTTAAGATCATTCTCATTGTTAAAGTTGGTCTGTGCACCTCATATTGTGAAGACATTTTCATTGAAAAATTTCAAACTGTGTGTGCTTTGTAACACAGAGGAGAAGTTGAGCAGTCCCCACTTAGTGATGTTGACTTCACTGTCTAACCTGCCAAGTATAAATATCTATTTAATATCCAGTTTTGTAGTGTTATCATTTAGACCTAGAATGCCTTGCAAAAACCTCATGTGTTCAGATGTGGAGTTTTGGAAGTCAGTTGATTTATGTGAGTGCTATAACCGACTCACTATGTGGAGGTAGGTTCTTATCTGGAGAAGTGGGTCCCTTGGGGTGTGACCTGGAAAGTATATCTTCCTTCCATTCTCCATCTGCTTCCTGGACACCATGACATGAAGTGCTTTCCTCTGCCAGACACTTCCAACATGCCCTTCCTGCCTTGAATTAAGCTGGCTGTGGCATGAATCCTCTGAATATCATGAAACAAAATAAGCCTCTCCTCCTTCAAACTGAAGGTGTTGGATATTGTGTCTGGGTGACGGAGAACATGACTAAGGTATTTTGAAAAATTCAGTGGCTCCATATTATACAAATACAGTCAATCATAGTTTATCTTATACAATTGACCAGCCATTGTTTCTTCCGTCATATCTCTACATTACCTGTCCACAGTAATGTCTTAGTTACTTCTTTTGTTGCTGGGAGAAAATACCCAACACTCAAAAGTTAAAGGAGAACATACTTATTTTCACTCAGTTTGTACAGGTTTCAGATCAGTCAGCTGTCTCCAAGGCAGGGCAGCATGGCAGAGGAGCACAGGAAAGCAGAAACAGTCCATGGCAGGCATGTGGGCAGGAGGCAATGAAAATGTGAGACTCCCTTCCCTTAATTTCATTCAGACTACAAATATATTGGCTGATGTACCCAAATCCAGGATAGATGTTCCCATTATTAATAAGCAGAATTAAGCTAAACCAATCAATGGAATAATTTAGTTATCACATACCCTTACTCCATATTTACACACACTACATCCAGCCACTTCTTAAAAGTCTCTCATATGAGGGCAAAAGGTTTTGAAAAGACATCTATATCTAATACACAGGAAGTCATACAAGATTTCTCATCAGTCTCTTTTCATAGGCTATATTCCCCAACATCCAAATTTTTTCTTATGCAGATACTTTTCTATGGATTATAGTTTATCCCACATCTTCCTTACTCAATTTAATAAACTTCCATTATGTACCAAGATTCAATGTAATGTTCCTACCTCCATTACCTTCTTAGCATTTGTGCATCAATCTGACATTCTTTCTCCCAGTTTAGTCAGTCTCTGTGTATTAAACAACAAAAGATGAGTTACATCTCACCTACTCTTCATTTCCATGTATAGGAGATATTGGATTTCTTTTTCCAGTGTGTATTGTTTTCCCACTTCCGAGAAGTCAATATGCAAGAACACAGGATTCATGAATATTCACCAGTGTCATAAGCAAATAAATAATATATCTTCTACTTCCATTGATTCTTCTCTGCTAGTATTTTACAGGAATTTTGACTATGAAATGCTCTTTCAAAAACAGAGCCAAGGAAAAGGAGGAAAGCATTGCACACTAGGCACCTAATGGAAAAACATTTCATTATGTGTAGAGACATTAACATACATAAGTTCACAAATATTGCTATATATTTTTATATTGTGTATTTTACTTGCAAAGAACTCATGTTACTTTTTAAAAAATTTACTTTAAAAATAAAAGAAGGAAAACATATTAACAAACAGACATTCATTTAAAAATAGCAAAAGAACAATACAAACAACACAGTTACAAACAAAATGGTAGGAAATTAAAAATGGTTGTTGTATTACTATAAATATCTTCCAAGTGGAGTCTCAGGAAAACAAATAGAGACATGCAATACTGATCAAACAAGTAATCACTAACTGTTCCTTTCAGTAAAGCAATAGAAGACAACTGTTAGCTATCATGTATATACATACATAAATAATTTCCCCTTCTTTCCCTTCTCCTTTCCCACACCCCTGTTGCCCTTTACTTTTGAGCAATTTCCTTTCATTTCACAATGTCTATTATACCTCCTAGTTTTTATTCATTCTTTCAGGTTCTTACACTAGTGTCACAATATGTTGTCTATACATGCAGGTCTAATTTATTTCACTTATGAGTATGGTCTCTAATTGTGACCATTTACCTATAAAATCCTCAAGTTTATCTTTCTTTATAGCTAATATTCCATTATATAAAAGTACCACAGATTTTTATCCAGTTCTCTGTGGATGAGCATTTGGTTTGCTTCCACAGTTCAGCAATTACAAAGTGTGCTGCTATGAACATTGGTGCATATATATCAATGTGACACGATATTTTCAGATCTTCTGGGAAAGTACCCAGAAGGAGAATAGCTGGGTTGAATGGAACCTCTAGACCCAGTTTGCTGAGGAATCTCCAAACCGATTTCCACAGTGGTTTCACCATTGATCCCACCAGCAGTGGAGAAGAGTTCCTATTTCTCCACAGCCTCACCAGAATTTGCTATTGGTTGATTTCTTAACGATAGCCATTCTTACTGGGGTGAGGTAAAATCTCATTGTTGTTTTAATTTGCAATCCTCAAATGACTAATGACGTTGAACATTTTCTCATGTATTTATTTGCCATTTGTATTTCTTTATCTGAGAAGTGTGTATTCATCTCAGATGCCCATTTTTGGATTGGGTCCTTGAATTTGGAGGGGCTGACGTTTTTTAACTCTATATTTTCTAGATAGAAGACCTTTGTCCAAGGGACAGTCAGATAAAATTTTTTCCCAATGTGTGGGTTTTCTTTTTACTCTGCTGGAAATTTCTCTAGATATGCAGAAACTTTTCAGTAGGATGAGATCCCAGTTGTTGATTCTTTGAAATATTTCCCATGAGATTTGCGTTTTGTTCATGAAATCTCTGTCTACCCTATGTCTTAAAGATTTTCACCTACATTCCCTTCCAATAGATTCAGTGTTTCTGCATTAATATTGAGATCTTTGATCCATTTTGACTTGAGTTTGGTGCATGGTGATAGACATGGGTCTATTTTCAGTCTTTGGCAGGTGGCAAACCAGTTTTTCCAGCACCAGTTATTAAAGAGGCTGTCTTTCTTCCAATGAGTTTGTTTGACCCCTTTGTAAAAGATCTGGTAGCTGAATGTGTTTGTGGTTGTGGCTGCATCTTCCAGTCTGTTCCATTGATTCTCTGGTTTGCTTTTTAACCAGTACCAGGTTGATTTTGTTACAGTAATTTATAGTACAGTTTCAGGACAGGCATTGTGGTTTCACTTGAATTGTCCTTGTTGCCCAAGATTGCTTTTGCTATTTCAGGTCTCTTCTGTTTCCAGGTGAATTTAAGGAATGTTTTCTCTATATCTCTGAGTATGCTAATGGTAGTTTAATGGGAATTGCATTGAATCTGTAAAACAAATTTTTGTAGAATGGCCATTTTCACAATGTTGGTTTTTCCTATCCATGAACAAGCATTGTTTTTCCATTTCTCCAAATTCTCTTTGATCTCTTTTTTCAGAGTATTATAGTTTTCATTGAATAGATCATTTACTTCTTTTGTTGGATTGATTCCTAAATATTTCATATTCTTGGATGCTATTGGGAAAGTATGGTTTCCTTAATTTCTTTCTCAGTCTGTTTACTGTTTGTGTATAGGAATGCTATTCATTTTGGGGTATTCACTCCAACTACACTGCTAAATTTGTCAATTAATTCAAGGAGTCTTCTCGTGGAGTTTTGGGGGACTTCCATGTAAATTATCACGTCATCTGCAAATAGAGTTTTATTTCTTCCTTTCCTATCTTTATTCCTTTTATTTTTCTCTCTTGTCTAATTGCTCTGGCTAATGCTTCCAGAACTATGTTGAATAAGAGTGGTGACAGTGGACATCCTTTTCTTGCTCGTGATTTTAAAGCAACAGCTTTCAATTTTGGCCATTTAGTATGATGCTGGCTATTGGTTTCTCATAGATAGCTTTGAACAGGTTGAGGTAAAGACCATCTATTCCTATTTTCTGTAGAGTTTTTATCATGAATACATGTTGGACTTTGTTGAAAGATTTTTCTGCATCTATAGAGATGATCGTCTGGTTTTTGTCTTTGGCTCTATTGACATGGTATATAACATTAATTGAATTGCAAATATTAAACCATCCCTGCATTCCTGGAATAAATCTGACTTGGTCGTGGTGTATGATTTTCTTGATGATTTGTTGCATTCTATTTGTTAGTATTTTATTCAGTATCTTTGCATCTATATTTATGAGGGAGATTGGTTTGTAGTTCTCTTTCTTGGTTGGGTCTTTCTCTGGTTTTGGTATCAGTATGATATTTGCCTCCAGAAATGAGTTAAGGAGAACTGATTTCTTTTCAATGTCATTGAAGAGTTTTAGGAGTGTTCATAATAAATCTCTGAATTTCTTGTAAAATTCTGCCATGAATCCAAAAGGGCCTGGGCTTTTCTTTGTTGGTACATTTTTAATCAAATTTTCAATCTCATTAATGGATATTGGGTTGTTTAGAATTTTGATATCTTCTTGACTCAACCCTCGTAATTCGTACATATCTAAAAATCTGTCCATTTCTTCTGAGTTTTCTATCTTATGGGACTAAAGATTTTCAAAACAGATATTAGTGATCTCCTGAATTTCTATCAAATTCATAGTAATTTCACTCTTTTCAGTCCTTATTGCATGAATTTGAGTTCTTTCTACTTTTGATAAGGTTGGCTAGGGGTTTACCAATTTTATTTATTTTTTCAAAGATCCAACTCTTTGATTCATTTATTTTTTGTAGTGTTTTCTTCATCTCAATTGCATTAATTTCTGATCTGATCTTTATAATCTCCTCCCTTTGGGTGTTGGGCTTGACTGGTCCTTCCTTTTCTGTTTTCCTTATGTGTGAGTTCACAGCTATAAATTTTCATCTGAGGACTGCTTTCATTGCATCCCACCAATTCTGGTCAGTTGTATCAACATTTTCATTTGTTTGTAGGTATTTTTTAATTTCTTCTATGACCCATTGGTTGTTCAGGAGGTTGTTGTTTAATATCCACATCTTTATAGCTTCTGGAGTTCCTTTTGTCATTACTTTCCAATTTCATTGCACTGTGGTAGGATAATATGCAGGAAATAATTTCAATCCTTTTGCATTTAGGCAAGTATGTTCTATGGGCTAGAATATGGTCTATTTTAGAAAAAGTCCCATGTGCAGCTGAGAAAAATGTGTATTCTTATGTTGTGGGGTGGAACACTCTATACATCTACTAAGTCAATTTGTTTGCAGCTTTGGTTCAGATCTGTTATTTCTTTGCTGATTTTTTTGTCCAGTTGACTTATCTCTTTGAGTCAAAGGGGTGTTGATGTCCCCTATTACAATAGTGTCATTAATTATACGGGTTTTCATGTCTGTTAAGATTTGTCTTACGTAGTTTGGGGCTACAATATTTGGTGCATACATGTTTATGATTGTTATCTCATCCTCTTGCAGTTTTCCCCTAACAAATATGTAGTGACCTTCTTCATCTCTTTTGATTTTTCTGTTTGAAGTTTATATTGTCTGCAAACATAATAGCTACTCCTGCTTCTTTCTGGGTTCCTGTTGCATGGAGGATTTTCCATCCTTTGACTTTCAGTCTATGGATTTCCTTTCAACTAAAATGTGTTTTGTGTATACAGCATATTGTTGGATTTTGTTTCTTAATCCACTCTGCCAGTCTATTTCTTTTGAATGGTGAATTGAGGCCGTTTATGTTTATGGCTATAACTGATATGTGTTGGCTTATCATTGTCACGTTTTTTACTTGCTGTTTCTTGCTTTTTCTACCTGGTTACTTGCTTGCTTTTCTTGAGGGTTCATTTCTATTGTTGTTCTTGAAATTGCATTCATTTTCTTCTCTGTCTAGAATGTCTTTTAGTACTTTTTGCAAGGATGGTTTGGCACTCATGGAGTTCTTCAGTTGCTCTTTGTCCTGGAAATATTTTATTTCTCCATTAAACTTAAAGGATAGTTTGGCAGGATGCATCACTCTTAGGTGGAAGCTGTTATGACTCAGGACCTGTAGTACTTTCTCCAAATTCTTCTCCATTGGATTGTTTATGTTAGGAAGTCTGTCGTGGTTCTGATGGGCTTTCCTTTATAGGTGATCTGTTTCTTTTCTCTAGCAGCTTTTAATATTCTGTTCTTTTGCTGGATATCTGGGATCTTGATTATTATACATCTGGATGTAGTTTTATTATGGTTATGACTAGTAGGAGTTCTATGTGTCTCGTATACCTGTATCTCAGATTCTGTTTCCATGCTTGGGAAGTTTTCTGCTGTTATTTCTGCAAATATTTTTTATGTCATTTGTGTCACCTCCTGCTGGTTCATTGACTCCTATTAGTCTGACATTATTTCTGTTTACATCATCTTGCAACTGTTGTATTTATTTTTCCTGGATCCTTGTTGATATTAAGAGATCCTTCCTTTCACAATCACTAACTGCCATGCTGTCTTCAAGATCTGCAATTCTATCTTTGGCTTCATTTAAGTGGTTTTGAAGCTTTCAGTGGAAATTTTTATTTCCTGGAAATCTCTTTGAGTCTTTTTCATGCATTCTAATTCATTCCTATATTGCTCATGTAATGTTTGCCTATGTTCTTCTATTATTTATCTGTTTCATCTCTAGATGTGTGGAGCATTTCTTTCATTATTGTTGTCGTTTTATTTTTTGCATCATAGGTTATTTCTTATCTGATCTCTTCTATGGCCTGATAGGGATGTCTCTTTACTTCCATTGCAATCATTTCAGCAATTTTGTGTGTTTACCAAGTTCTCCTATGTTGTCTCCTGGATTTGTTCTGAGCGTGGTGGAGTTCTGAGATTGTGTTTTAGCCCTTGCCTTATCACGTTTGATGCTAGAGGCAGAACATTCAGTCTCCCTCTTCTCTGGCAGTTCAGCAAAGGTCACTAGTATCCCTAGTTTTCCTGGTTGTCAGGCCTACCCCTCAGTGTCTGCTGAGGTGTGCTGCTTAGGGGTTAGGCTGGGGTTTTCCAGTAGATGGTGAAGTGTACCTAATTCTCCTAGATCTTAGACACAAACTGTGATGTCAGTTGATGGCAGACTGTCAGATCCAGTGAACTCTCATATTTTAGGCCATGTTTATGACCCCAGATCTCTTTGTACTGCTGGCGCAGTCCTGGACCAGTGGTCTTGTTACCCAGGCAGTTCAGTATATAGGCAAAACCCAGATACAAACTTCTGCCCAATAGTTTGTGGACCACATTATTCTGTGTCTTCAGTCAGTTCACGATGGTCATAGGATACAGACATGGGCTGCACCAACAGCAACCACAGGCCACTTGGGTCTGTGACCTACAGGATGTCAGGATGCAAGTGAAGCCCAGAGTGGAACCACGGTGTCAGCCGCTCATGGAGTGCCTCCTGAGCTCAGTGCGCACTCAGCACCTCACTCAGTGCTGGGCACATAAAGGGAGGGCCCACATGCAAATCCCAGTGAGAGTAGTTTGCGGGCCTCCTGAGTGAGTATATTCTGTCTGCACCAGGTGCATGGAGGCCAGAGACTCAGACTCTAATGTCAGAGGGTCATGGGTCCCCCTCTCTGCCCCCAGGAAGTAGACTGGAAATACCTGGTTCTCTCTCACCAGTGTTCAGCTGGGAACCATGATGTCAGCGGGTTGCAGCCCACCTGATTCTGCATCTCCAGTCAGTTCAGGAGACACACAAGGGCCAGGCATGGGCCACACAAAGAGAGATCACAGACTGCCTGTATCTTTGACCTCTAGGAGATCAGGGTACAAATGAAGCCAAGACCCAAACTGCTGTGCCAGCAACTAGTGGAGCACCCACTCCAGTACCCCACTCAGTGCTGAGCATGCACAGGGAGGGCCCACATACACACACCCAGGTGAGAGCAGTTCACAGGCCTTCTGTTTGAGGATCTCTCATGTTACTTTTTAAGAGAGTTCAGAATATAACTTTTAAGTTTTTTAATACAACAAAAGAAGTTCCAGTGTGAAGCTCAGACATGCTCATATGCCCCCAAAATAAATTGGTGTGTATGACTGATTAAAAGAGACTCTATTACACTGACTATTCCATATCAAGGGGACAGTTTGCATATACAATATTTGTAGCTTGATGAGAATGAGTTTTTCTATATCCATCCCTAAGTACACATTTTAGCAACTAAAGAAAGCACAAAATGAGGACACTGCATAGAAAAGGAGTAAATAAAGAGGGTCTGAAATAAAAGGAGGATGAAAAAGTGAAATAAAAAAGGAATAAAGGGAGTTATGATTGTGACAAAAGGTGAACGGAAATTAATGCAAATAATGATGACTATATATTTTAAATTATTACCCTGGATACTATTATTTTATAAATCCAAAGGAATTTAAATCCACCAAGAAAATTGCACTTCTGGCAATGAAGAATCATGAAAAAAATCCTTATGCCAATAGCAACCAAAAAGTTTAACAAAAAATCTGAAATCACTGGAGATTTACCAAAGTAGTAGAATATGCAATCTAGAATAATAGAGAAGTGGGGCTGGGGATATTGCTCAGTGGAATAAGCGCCTGCCTAGCAAGCGCAGGGTCCTGAGTTCGATCCCCAGTACCGCAAAAAAAAAAAAAGATTAGAATAATAGAGAAGTGATCCTGGAATCTATAACAATTATAGGAGCAAAATTGATGGCTGAAAAATTAAGATGCTAAATTAAATTTCAGTGATCTCAAAACTAGAAAAACTAATTATTATTAATGTTGGATATTAGCAAATGCTAAATTTTTAGTTAATCCCAAAAATGCTACCCTCCAGAGAAAGAGAAACATAATAAACAATTCTGACAAGAGTGAGTGCATTCTTGTATAATCTTAATTCTTTTAGAATTTGAAATGATCTGCCTATATTGTCTATTGAAAGTGAAAATTCTCAGCAAAAGATAAATTTATCAAGCGTTTGCTTATAGAATTTTCTAAAGAAAATGTATAGCATTTGACCAAAGTAACCAGAACTTTAAACAGAAAACAAGTGTGAGGTGTGAGATCAGTGATAGAATGCAAGTTTAACACGTGTAAGGCCAGGAATTCAAACCCCAACTTCACTAAATGAATAAATAGAAAAATGAAAGAAAGAAACGAAATGTAAGTGAAACAATGTAATGAAAGAATAAGAATTTGGAACATGTTTGAAAGTCAAACTCATCATCCCTTTATATCTTATATCTTTCTCTCCTGCTTTTGAAAGCATTTGTATTTATTATTGATCATGAGCAATTGAAGCTTATGGTGTGCTATGTTTGTCTTGTGCTCCAATTTCATGGAGATTCTCAAATCTGCATTGATTTTTCTTTATTTTAAAGAAAATACAAAATTTTTAAAAAAACATTAAAAATGGTACAGAAATTCAAAACAAGATGATAAGAAATCAACAGTAGTTGTTATATTGCATATTGTTACCTTAAAGTAGTTGTTCAGATTACCAGATACAGGCATACCACCATATACTAGGCCATAGAATATGCTTGAGTGAATGCCAAAGAATTGAAATTATCCCATACATGTTATCTGACCATAGTGCAATGAAATTGGAAATTATTCCCAAAAGAAATCACAAAAACTCTAACAATACATATAAATTAGATAATTCCATCCTGAGGAACCAATGGGTCCCAGATGAAATTAAACAAGAAATTAAACAACATTTACAATCAAACAAAAATGCAGATACAACTTACTAGAACCTGCGGGATGCACTGAAAGCAGTCCTCAGAGATAAATTCATAGTGGTGAATTCTTACATCAGGAAGATAGAACGACCACAAACAACCTTATATTGCATCTCAAGCTCCTAAAAAAAGAAAGGCAAATCATGAGTTATTGTTTTAAGTGTAACTTCCAATGCTTTTAGCTTTGTATTTGCGAATAATTTTGGCAATTCTTCCTTTCTTGAGGGACTTGAATGACACATACGTTAGTCTGCTTGATTTTTTACACAATTTACCATACTGTTATTTTTACTATATTTGTGGATTTGTTCTTTAAATTTATTTCTGTATTAATGCATATTTTTTGCCTTTCACTGTTTTGTTTTGCCATGTTTTTAATTTTGTTTTCTTTCACAATGTATTATCTACATATTTATCATCCTAGACACTGTAATTTTCATCTTTCAAATTTCAAAAGTATTTAAGTATTTTCTAGATCTATACTTAACTTTTAACATATAGGATGTAGTTATAATAGCTTTAATTTCCTTGTAGTCCTAGCATCAGTATAAGTTCTGTTGTCATTTCAATTGATTAATAATTCTACTTAGAGTAATATTTCCAGCACCCTGTAATTTTTTAATTGGAATTTATGAGCTTTTATCTTGCTGGGTACTGAATATTTCTGTATTTGTATAAATATTCTTAAGTTTTGTTCTGGCATATAATGAAGGGATTTGTAATCCATGTGTTATTGATTTATCTTTATCTTTCCTCCCAAAACCTCGTGAGTTATAAATGCGGCTTTGGAGCGTCATTGGATCATGGGTGTGTGGAACAGGATTGGCCCACTGATTAGTTTAGCATAACTCTGGCTGTGGGTGAGGGACTTACTGAAGAGGAAAAACCTACCCTGGGTGTGGGTGTTACCAACCAGTGCACTTGGAGCCTGGATGGAACAAAAGGGGAAAAGTAAAAGGAATTCTCACTGCTTCCCGCCTGACTTCCTATGAGCTGTTTCTCCTTTGCTGTGCTGCTCTGCCTTGGAGCCAGCTGATGATGGACTGAAACCTTTATAAACTGTGAGCTAAAATAAAGCTTTTCTTCTTTAGCTAGGTCATATCATGTATTGTTGTCTGAACAATGAGAAAAAAGACACCATCTGATCTTTTTGGTGTACTCTTTTAAGATTTTTTCAGTGAAAAATGACCAGCATTTAACTAATGATTACTTATTCTTCAATACTACGACAAGATTGAGTGGCTGATCCAAAATCCGTCAATTTTGAGGTTTTCCATTTTTGCTGGTAGAAATACAGTAATCTTGTCTTTTCTGAGTACTAAAAGATGTTCTTTCTAATCAGTTTGGGTGATCCTGCCCCAAAATTTCAGGTTCTTTCCTTACAAGTGTCAACTGATCAGTACTTAGCTATGTCCCTTGTGGAGCTCTCATTGTAAGTCCTCAACTCACGAGATCTACTGGGTTCTCCTCCCAATCTGACAATCTGCAAACTCTCAACATGGTGATCTCCAGTGATTGAACAACTCACCTTGCCTGTTTCCGATACTTAGGAGATCATCCTTCATTGCTTGATGTGTAGTGTTTTGACCTTCATTTTTTCAAAATGAATACATGTATGCTTTGTTATTGCCTCCTACAGTAAACTAAATCTTACTTTTGCTGTTAAACCTTAGAAGAACATACGTATCCTTTCAGAAATGTCAATATAGCAATATAGAAGACTT
Organism: Dinomys branickii; assembly: GCA_004027595.1. NCBI lineage: Eukaryota > Metazoa > Chordata > Mammalia > Rodentia > Dinomyidae > Dinomys > Dinomys branickii. Next base: position 13,626 of record PVLD010023394.1, on the reverse strand, counting down.
GGGAAAAGACATCTTTCTATAAAGAGTATTGGATTGTCTTTTACACATACCTCATGCTATGTAAGGAAATCAAATCCAGGTTGACTAAATATAAATGCCAATAGTGAAACAATGAATTTTCTAAAACATAACATGAAAGAATATACTCATACCCTTGGAATAAATAAAAGTGCATCTAATATTGCACATCCAACACTAACCTTAGAGTAAAATGCCAATACTTAGGAATACTTTTCTGCCTCAAAAATACTATTAAAGGAAAAAAGAAAGTAGAAGACAGTTTGCAAAATCTATGAGAATTTTATATCTCTCCCAATTCCTCTTTTTTTTTTTTTTTTTTGCGGTACTGGGGATCGAACTCAGGACCCTGCGCTTGCTAGGCAAGCGCTTATTCCACTGAGCTATATCCCTAGCCCTCTCCCAATTCCTGTATATAAATAAGGAAAAGATAATCAAAGAAATATTTTTAAGTGTCCAATATATTTATCGGAAAAATAAAATACAAAGAAAAAAGAAAAATGCTAAATTGCAATGAAATACAATTGTGTATTTACCAGAATGACAGAAATTTAAATTACCAGGAATACAAAATTTTGGTGAGAATGTACCACAATAGCAAACATCATACCCCACTTGAGAAAGCATCAATTATAAAACTATCTCTGAAGACCTGGACTTATACGTGAATTTGATCATGTAATCTCAGTAATCCAGTAACTTAACTTTTAGGAATATATTTACAACATAGAAATGTAGGGATATATCGTAAGAAATGTGGACATTTGTGTTCAAAGATACTTGAACAAGTATATTGATGAATTTTCATAATAGCCAAATTTAGAGCATAATAAATGAGCATTAACAGATAAATGTATACAAAGAGATATAGTCAAGAAAGATATGGTAGATAGGACGGAAAGTGAAACACAACTTCATGTAAGAACATGAATGAATCTCACAGACATAATTTTGATTAAGCCAGAACCTAAACCTTGCAATCAATAAGAAGGCATGAAAATAAAATTTTAGATTCATGTATTTATATAAATGTGTGTAAAATACATGAAATTTCTCGTGTATGAAGATGAAAAACAGGTACATCTTGTTTGTACTGTTTTGGACTTCTTTCTAGATAAACGTCATATAACTATTAATAGTGTGGGCACAGGAAAAGAAGCTGTGTAGTTCAAACCTTTGTGAAATTTCTCATAATTGAAAAGACACGAGTAGTGGGGCAAAGGTTATAACCCCTTCTTTGACTTCATATGTTTGATTAGATCAACCTGAATGAAATACTATAGAATGAAATGCATCAGGGAGACACAAAATACAATATACAAGGAAACTGTTCTGTAGCAACTTAGATTAATCAAATATTAACATCTATATAAAAGATTGTGTGATGTGAAGTACAAGCAAAATACCAACTTCCACAAAGAATAAATCAAAGTGCAAATTAACTGACCACAGGAACAAAACAAAAATTAAAAATTTTTCTTGAGTATGGAGCCTGATAATTTTATACATGTAACACAACTGAACATTAAACAGGAAATTATTGAGGTATAGAAATTGATAAAGAGGAAGAAGATTGACTCACAGACCAGGACAGTAGGCATTGAAAGCTAGAATTCACAAATGATGATCTGGCATTGTAAACCAAAAATACTGGCAGAGTTTGGAAATAGCAAAAAGAAATATGTTTCTAATTAAACTAGAGAAACAAGGTAAAAATATACCTGAGATTAATCCAACAAAGACTATTAACTGAGTTGCAACTACATATATATATTCAGCATAAGCGAGGCATGGTCTGTGTTACAAATCTGTCCTCATAAATTCTGGTCAATAATTATTGATGCCTATGATGTGCAACTTAGAACTACTTCAAAGAGCTTAAATTGAAATCAGAAAGGAGAGGCATAAATAATGCAAAAATAGGAGCATTTGAAGGCAGTAATGGCTAGGCTCAACTGAGAAGTAGAAATAAATGGGGCCAGAGGAATTCATAGAGATATTATGATGGCTGGGGTGGTCACCAGAGATCTGCTTGATGAGAAGATATTACTTTATCTAAGATAATTTGGATTTCCATAGTGCACGACACCCAAGTAATGGAAAGAGAAAGAGTGACCAATTAGCAAAGACAGTACAAAAAGAAAATTGCCTAGACGGGTGGATGGAAGTCAGGTGGTGATGGGGGAAAAAAGCCAGGCCAGGACCCGATTTTCTGTTTAGTTTTTAAACTTCTATAGCACTTAATCTCAAGTCCCACAGTTTTCTAAGTGCTCAATAAGTTTTTCAAACTTATTCCTTGGAAAGCTAAGCATTTCAAAACATGAATATATTGTTCCTTATATTTCAGAGGCAGTATATTTTGGTGGTAGAGTTCCAGCCCTGGCAGTGGAAAAGTGTGCATCAAATCTTCAATATACTCTTTGCTAGATAAATCAAACCTTCTATGGCACATAGTACTTCATGTTTCCAAGCATCAGCAATTTCCATCACCTGTAAAGATGTTGAATATTGACATTCATTTTACACATTGTTTGACAGTTGCATTAAAACAGTAAGCATAATTTTTCTATGTGTACAAATAATTGAATAAATATCTTGACCATCTTTCACACATACATTTCCTTTAGAAAAAAAGAAAAAGTGGGGACATTTTTTAATGTCAATTATTTCCAAAGATAGCAAAATCAAGAAAAAAGAATATACCTGCTGAGTGATAGGTGAATTTTTCTGTTAATTATGGTTTAATCATTGAATGTAGTAATATAATTATTACAGTGCCATTATAATTAAACCGTATTGTTATTATTATTATTATTATATAATTAGGTAGCCATTAAAAGTCACATACCCATGGGCTATACAAGCACCCAGGGGAGGTCTCCAATTTGAGAGCTAAGGCAAAAGTGAAATGCAGAGCTCTTTAACCTGTGATAGATGAGTGTTGTAGCCTAAAAGGTAAAAATATGCTTGTTCTGATCCCATGCCATCAAGCACCTTATGGATAATACGTTTTGCTGTTGGCATTATTTTTACTTCCTAATTAATTAATCATATAATTAATTAATACATCTGCAGGCCTTTCATCCTAAATAAGTCCAGTGAGAAATATTACTTCATAAGAATATGAACAGTCTATAAAACAGAGGTTGAAGTGCAATTAGAAGCTCAACCCTTCATTGTTTCTTCACACAGGTTTGGTCTGCAACTGCATAAATTTCCCTCTTCACAGTGAGCCAGCTGGTCCTGTAATGGCTTCCATTTACACCTATAGGTGAAGAAAGGAACCATCATGGCCAGCTAAATAATGGCAGCAGGGAAGGCAGACTCCAGTATAGGAAGTAGAGGAAAACAGATGCACTGAGGCAGGGGGGGTACAGAAAGCCAGATACAGGAAAGGAAACAGAAAAATAAAATCACTGGCTCATAATCCAGTAAGAGGGAAGTTTAGAAAAGGAAGCCAGACTTATCCAAGGCCACAGCATCCCTTACATTCCAGGTCTAGTGTAAACACCATCTTGGGAAACTATCAGGTACCCTGGATCAGACAAATAACAAACAAAACCAAAACAAAGCAGAATACATGTATTTAAACAAATGTATCACATGATTCAATAGCATGATTAGCAGCTATGCAAGCAGACTCCTTTGATCTACCCTTTTAATTAATTAATGAGAATTTTTGCTGACATCTGTTCACATGGAGGACCACATGTTCACTCTGAAGATTCTCACAATAGCTAGGGAGTAGCAATGAGCTCTTTATTTGACACTCCAGTTTAGGCAACAAAGAAAAGAAATTTGCATTCTATAGAACTTTCAGGATTATATGAAGAAAAATTTATATAAATCATTCAAATATAAGATTATTCAAGAAATTGTAAAGGTAGCAGTCCATAAGAGAAAGGATTTGGGGACACATTGGTTAGAGATGGGATCTTGTCCATTTTTGTTCAACATGTTTGCATTATATTTAAGGATCATGTGAATAAAACATCTGAATTTATTGTGAAAGGTATAAAAGAGAAATTAAAGATTATTTCTTCTTTAATCCATCAACCAATGTTGATGGCAGCTGCCGTGTTGCAAGAAAAATCTAAGAATTGTTCATGCTAATCAGGCACTTTGAATTAGCATTCACCTTTCACTTTAATTCATTAGTTTCTTTCAGCCTATGTATGTGTCAACAGTTGTTTCTTTTGTAAATATGTTTATTAAAGTGAACTTTGCATAGCACTCATGAATATTTTTCCAAAATTATGCAATTTTCTTGATCACAAGTCTTTAACAGGGAGGGATCCTTTGTTTCCTACACTATCTATTGATGATGCTTGTAGGTGGCATATTGACAAAAAGTCTTGCTCTGATTAAAGCAGTTTTGGAGGTGAGGGGCTTAAAATTTGTTTATATTTTTTATTAATTTTAGTTTTTATTAGTTGGTGTTTTCAGTACATGACTGTATTCCTTGTGGGTAAGTGATGCATGTGTACAATAAGTCCTGATTCTTCTCACATCTCTTCCTCGCTCCTCTCTCCTCTGCCTGTTCCCTCTGGCTCTTTGTCCTCTTCCCATTTGCAAAAGATCTATCTCCCTGTATCCTGTTATCTCTCCTTTATTTAGCTTTATTTATATTTGGGGTATATGTTTGTTTTACTACATAGTTTCTCAGAAATTTAATCAGCATCCACCTTGAATACCTAAAAGGAAATCATATCAAGCAAATTTTCTGGTATATTTGACCACTTGACTATAACTCTCTTATTTTTTTATTGTCTGTTGGTATAATAAAGTGCAACCATTAGAGTTTTGTCAAAAGTAGAGAATCGTGTTATATCAAGAAGGGAGGGATCTAGGCCCCTTGTTTTAGAGCCTGTATGTACAGCAAACCTTCCAGAAGATTCCCTGCTCACAGCCCTCAACCTCACTGAAACAGGCCTGCAAGCTGCTATGTAATAGCATTTTCTAGGCACTTCTCAAATCTTAGGCCCTCCTGTGTACCTCTGCGCTTCAGCACAGGGCCTATAAAATAGACTTGCTTCAGTGTTCCTGTAGAAGAATAAAAAAAAAAACAAAACAAGAGAAAGAGGAAGAGGAAGAAGAGGAAGAGGAAAAGGAAGAGTAACAGGAGGAGGAGAAGGAGAACTGTGTAAGAACCACAGAAACCAAGTTATAATCCTTCCTTATCAAGCACACAAAACATCAAATGTTTTCTCTCATTCCCCATTGAGGTCAAATACTCCCAGCTGCTTACATGTTTATACCTGTTTTGTTTTTTGTCATACAGATAATTTTGCCTTTTCTAGAACTGAATATCAATGGAATCATACAGTGTATATTCTTGCATCTGGATTTATTCAGTTAGCAGACCGCTTTTGAGAAGCATCTATTTTTATTCTTAGTAGTAGCTGCTTCCTTTTTCATTTCTCAGTCATAATCCCTTAACAGATAGTCCACAATTTGCTTCTCGATTCGTCTGGTGGTGAACATTTACATGTTCTTCCAACTATTGACTTTCATCAATGACGTTTCCAGGCATAGTTGAGTATAAGAAGTATGAACACGTATTTTAGTTTGTTTTTTTAACAGAAAATACCTGCAAGTATCATTCTGAGTCATCCAGCAAGCTTATGCCTAACTACGTAAATATGTCCAAGACATTTCCAAACTAGGTGTACATTTTTTATATATTTATGAGCATTTTTGAATGTTTGACTTTTGACCTGTTCTGATATTATGTTTAATCATCTTATTTCAGGTGTGTGCATGAGCAATGGTACTTCATTGTAAATTTAACAATAAATTATGATGTGGTGAATCTTTTCATTTATTTACTAGTCATCTGTATAACTTCTCTTGTAAAATTTGTTTGAATTGTTTGCTTACCGTTCTTAAACTTCTAAATCAGTTTCATATGTCAGCACTGAATTTTAAGTTTATTTTATATAATCTATATATTCTGAATTTGAGTTATTTTATTTATGCATAAATCACAATTTTTCTCTTCTGATCTGTGGCTTACTTTAATATTTTAAAGGATTTCTTCAAAAAGCAGAATTTTAAATTTGGATAAACTGTAATTTCTTCTTTTATGTTTTATTACTTGTGTGTCCTCTTAGCTTAGTCACAAAGTTTTTTATGTTTTCTTCTACATGATTTATGATTTTAGCTGTTGAATGTAGGTCTATGATAAATTTCATAATTTTTATCCTGTGGGTTACACTTTTCAGAAAAATATTTAGGTTCCCCAAGATTATTCATGGAAAACTCTATGTTTTAACCATGTAGTAACCATTGAAATTTTTTAACATCCCATTGACCATACAAACCTGAGTATTTCTGGACTCTTAGCTGTCCCATTGATTGACATACTGCCTAGATGACTACTATTGTAACTTTTGAAATACACGCCTGCAATTCTACTAATGTTTCTATTCAAAAGTATTCTGACTATTTCTAAGTCTTTTTCATTTCCATTTACAACCTAGAATGCATTAGAGTATTTTTACCACGGAAACTTTTATAACAATTTTAATGACATTACATCAAAATCTAGGAAGAACTAACATCTTAATAAGCATATTCTGACCCATAAACATGATAAATCTTTTTTAATTTGTGTAAATCTTCTTATATCTCAGTGTATAAGTTTCAGAGCTTAAATTCTGTGCTTACACTTTTTAAGTGTGCCTCTTATAATTTCCTGTATTTTGGATCTTAATGATTGCAGTACTTTAATATTTTAATTTGCTTTGTGTTGCTACTGTGCAGAAATACAACTGATATTTTCTTATTGACCCTTAACTTACTAAATTGGCTTACTAATTCCAGTACATTTTTATAGCTTTTAAAGATTTTCAATGTGTGTGATTAGAGCAAATGGAACAAAGACATTCTCCTTTTTTTCCCAGTTGGTCTATTTTGAGTCCTTTTTTTATCTTTGTTTTTCTTATATCCAGACCTCCTGTACAATGCCAAACAGAAGTACATACTAGAAGCATTCTTGCTTTAGGAAAAAAAAGCAGTCAGTTACTTGCCATTAATATAATGTTAAAATGTTGCTATTTTCTTAGATAGTGTGTTATTAAGAAATGTATTTAACATCTCTAATTTACTGAGAGGTGTTTTGGCTGTATTTGTTTCTTAATCAAAATGTGGGTTGAATTTTTTAAATACACTTTTGCCATCTAATGAACTAATTATAACCTATTTATACTTTCTCTTATAATATGGTGAATCATGTCGGTTGCCTTTTTACTGTTAACTAAACCTTGATTACAAAAATAATCTGCCTTTGGTCAAGTTACATTACCTTCTTTATTTATTGCTGGATTCAATTTTTTAATAGCTTAAGGAGTCTTGCCCCTGTCTTTAGGAAGAATATTACATTTAGTAGTCTTTTAAAATATTTTGCATAGTTTTAGTATTAAGGTAATGCTGACCTCATAAATCAAGTTGGAAGGTAATTCTATTTTCTTAAATTTTTTTTTGGTCTTTTTGAGACAGAGTTTCACCATGCAGTTCAGGCTATGGTTGAACTCACTTTGTAGTCCAGGTTGACCTCAAACTCCTTAATTTTTAAGAGTTGTATAAATTTGACGTTATTTCTTCACAGAACATTTGAGAAAATTCACTAACAAGGTCAACTCTGCCTGAAATTTATAAGAAGACTTGTTTTGCTTTGTTTGTGGTTGTTGTTAAATACTTTTCTTACTAGCCATATCGAGGAACGGGAAAAGTCTTTAATTTAAACTGGTAAAATTGCATGAACTAACAATATTAAAACCGCAATCACTGTCAAGTTCATTATATCTCTACTGTTGCACGTAGATTACCACTTCATGAGCTGAACTTCCCTTTGCCTGCGTCTCTGGCAGCCACTAATCTGATTTTTGTGATGCTTATATTTCATGTAAATGGAATCACATCGCATATTTGTTTTAGTGGCTATCTTTTCTAGGGATACCGGTTTAGATATCTATCCTTGCTTTGCTTCTGTTATTTATTCATTTCCTTTTCTTTCTGCGTAGTATTCCCTTGCAAAGGCTGTATCATATTTTGTTTTATTCACTCCTTGATGAGTAGTTAGATTATTTTTCTTTATGACTAATATGAATTAGGTTATGTGTGTAAAAATGCTTTTGTTTCTCTTGAATAAAGGTCTAGGAATCAAACTGCTCTCTGCATGTACATGTTTAACTTTGCAAGAATCTACTGTTTACAAATGCAGTGATTACCAGTGCAACTTCCTATTCTCTTCGCTATGTAGGAGAGTCCAATTTACCTCAAATGACAAATAACAGTGTTAATTTGTTAGCACTTTTGAAGAATATGCAAAGGGGTTTCGTCACCTTTTTATCTTGCATTTCTTTTATAACTAAGTACGTTGAGTGTATTTTCACGTTTATTGGCCTCATTTGTTGAATGTGTGTTCAAATCTTCCCATTAACATTGTTTGCCTTGTTTTTGCTAAATTAGACTTTTGTATATAGCCTTCATGTAAATCTTTTGTCAGATACACACGTTGTAAACTTCTTCTTTCATGTAGTGGCTGTGCTTTATGTTTTTAAATTAATTTTGTTCAATCACATTTGATTCTTTTTCTATTTTCAAATTCATTAATGTCTTTTCTATCTCTAAAACCACTCAATTAATTTTTATTTCAAATATGAAATTTACATTTCTGTTGTAATGAGCATGTTTGTGGTACTTGTATTAGGAAAATTTTCCAGGAATTTCTACCTGCATCATAGTAGATTGGTATCTGTTTTTAGGAATGGGTCACAATTTCCTGGCTCTTTGTATGACGTATATTTTGGCATGTTTATCCTATCTTGTAGTTACATTGTGCACACTCTGGGCTCTGTTATATTTCTCTGGAAAGTGTCAATGGTTGTTTCTACAGGCAGTTAATTTGATTAGGCAAAAATTGAACTCTTAGACCGTGGCTGTGACGGCAGAAATTATAGTTCAGTGCATTTCATCTGGTACCAGTGGTCTTTATTTTGGGCTTAGGCAGACGTGTGCAAGGATGTACTAGAAATTTGCACAGGATTCATACCTAGAAGTAGGAGTAAACCTCCACTTCCTCTCTTCTTGATGATTCCCATAAAACCTCCTTTGGCCAGGTTCTTTCCTATGTGCTATTTAGCTAGAAAAATTGCTCATATTTTCAACAGATTTGAATAATCTAGTGCTGTAGTTGCGGGAATTATTATATCTTCAAAATAAAGTTATGGAAAAGGAAAAACATCCCACCAATTTCATTTACTCTACATTTTGACTCTTCCAATAAAATTGCTTGCTTTTCTTCACTTTCTAGATCCTAAGACATTTCTAGAACACATAAAAATTACTTTGGGTACTACTGACTTATATGGAATTCCCCACATATATACTTATGTAGAGGATTTTTAAATAAATTAGTTTTATTTTTCTTCTTGAACATTCAGTTTTGAAAGTTTCTGTCTTTGGGAACTTTGCAATTTATTTGTGTTTTCAGAATACTCCTTTATTACCCATTAAATATTTCTAGTAGTGATTTCCAACTGGAGATTATTTTGCTGCCTGAGAGCTACTGACAGTGTTTAGAGACATTTTTGATGGTCAAGACTCTGGGTTGCTACTGTCATCTAGTGGGTAGAAGCCAGAGATGCTGCTAAATGGCTTCAATGCAGAGAGTCTAACAAAAGGATGCTTCCATCATCCAAGACATCAACAGAGCTGGAGTTAAAAATTTTCAGTCTATAGGAGCTGATGTTACATTTCCTCTTCGATTTCTGATATTATTTTGTTCTCTTTATTTCTTTTTGAACCATCTAAGTAATCATCTACTGTATTGTTCATGTCAAAGAACTGGCTTTGATTATATTAAATTTTATTTTTTAAATTCTATTTCATTTCATTCATATTTACATTATTTTACTTCTAATTTCATGTTAAATTTGATCTTCATGTTTTGTAGCTTTCATGGAGAAAGCTTAAAGAATGAGTTTGCAGTGTCTCTTTTCTAATATTATACTTGAACTTATAAATTTCCCTCCAAGTATGCTTGAGCTCTATTTAACAAATTTTTCTTTCAATTCAAAATAACTTATGTTTTCACTATAAACATTTAAAATGTGCTTTTTGAATTTCCATATATTTGGGCATTTTCTAGATCATTGTTAGTTGAGTTCTGGTAAAATATTTTTTGTTTAGGTAATATATTATGTATTATTTCTCTGCCTAAAATATATACTATCACTTGAAAACTTACGCATTTATTAAAAACAATGATGATTCTGTTAGTAGATGGTTTAAGTGCTTTATAAATATTAGATCAAATAATTTGATTTTTTCCAGTTTTGCATATCTTTTCTGATTTTGTCTCCTTTACATCGTGTTAAAACACTAAGTATAATTGTAGGGTTCCGTATTTATTTTTTGATTATGTTAGGGTTTTCCTACATGTTTTGAAGCTCTATGGGTGTATGTTTCAGTTGTGAGAACTATTATGTCTTCTTGTTGAGGCTAAATCATAACAGATTACCCTTTTAGCCTTGATAACATTCCTTATTATGAGGTGGACCTCATCAAATATTAATAGATCCATTATAACTTGTGTGTATGTGGGAGGGTGCACACACTGAGGAGTGAAGCCATGGTTTATCACATGCTAAGTCTAAGGTCAATCACTAAATTATATCTCCAGATCTTATGTTTAGAGTTTTTAAGGTGTGAATTTTTCTTTCTTTTCCATTTTATGTATCGTTTTGTTCAAAATGATCTCAGAGACAGAAGAAAGTTGAATTGGATATTTTATCCAATGTGAGACTCTCTTATATGTGAATATTTGCACCAATTATATTTAATATAATTATCAATACTGAGCGACAGAGGACCACCAGCATGTGACTCGGACCTCACTCCAACAACAAAGGCCCACCAGGGCCAACATCCGATCAGCGGGACGTTTCCGTCCGGTAACGCCTGTGCGACTTGGACCTCACTCCAATGACAAAGGCCCATGTGTGCCTACATCTAAGTGGCGCAGGCTGTGTCCCAGCTGTGTGACTTAGACCTTTCTCCAGCGATGGAGGCTGGCCTGTGATGCCACATGAGCAGTGACACCCTTGTCCTCTAGTAAGGCCTACACCTGGGTTCTGCTCCACACCTTAGAATTAGGAAGGAACTCCTACTGGGAGGCCCATCCCTGTTGGTGGTTGAGACCTGTGGTGTGGAAGCAGCCTAAGGCTCAGGGGTCCTCGGGGCTGGGAGGAGAGCCCTGCTAACCCCTGGGCAGCTAACTGAGGATCTGGAAGCAGAAGCCACTGCCTAACCACCATAGGCTTCAAGGCTGAGGCCCACATGCTTCCCATCCACACACTAGACACTCTGGTACTGAAGCCCAGCACTCCCTCACAATCATAAGAGTGGTCTAAGCCATGCACCCCAGCAATTGCCTGGGGTCCCAGGGCCGAGTGGAGCATAGTCTGCTACCACCCTGGGGTTAGTTTGACATCCAGGTAACTAGGGTCCCTAGAGTCCTTTGTGAACTGCCTGGGTAGTCAGTAGCCCAACACTAGTCATCTGACATTCAAAATGTCAAGCAAAGGGGCAAAATGGAGTCTCAGAACAAAATTCCGCCAAGAACAAGTACAGGACACAATGGCATAGGAGAACTAGGAAACCACATACCTAAAATTTCTGAAATGATCACATCTGAACTAAAGAAACAACTCCATCAGGCCATAGAAGAGATTAAATCTGAAATAATCTCTCAGGCAAAGAAATGATATGAAAATAATAATGGAAGAAATGCTTCACACATACAGAGAAGAAACAGATAAAACACTAGATGATCAAAGGCAACTAATGGAAATGTTATATGAGCAATTCAGGAATGAATTAGAACACATGAAACTGTCTCAAAGAGATTTCCAGGAAATGAAAACTGCCATTGAAAGCTTGCAAAACGGCTTGAATGAATCTGAAGATAGAATTTCAGATCTTGAAGACAGCATGACAGCTAATGACCGTGAAAGGAAGGATCTATTAAAGTCAACAAGAAACTAGGAGAAATGAATCCAACAGCTGCAAGATGAAGCAAAGAGAAATAATGTGCGAGTAATAGGAATCAGTGAAAGAGCAGGAGGCAACACAAATGACAAAAAAAGAATATTTGGAGAAATAATAGCAGAAAATTTCCCAAGCATGGTAAAAGATACTGATGTGCAGGTAAATGAAGCATATAGAACTCCAATGAGCCACAACCCAAATAAAACCACCCCAAACATATAACAGTCAAGATCCCTAATATGCAGCAAAAGAACACAATATTAAAAGCTGATAGAGAAAAGAAGCAGATCACCTATAAAGGAAAGACCATCAGAATCACAGCAGACTTCTCAACAGAAACCATGAAATCAAGAAGAGCTTGGAGTGAGGTATGACAGATTCTAAGGCAAAACAGCTTCCAACCCAGACTGATGTATCCTGCAAAACTATCCTTCAGACTTCCGGGAAGATGGCGACCGGGTAGGCAGCAGAGAGAGAACCTCCCAGAGGATTACCACCCAAACAATGAAATATAGCAATATGAAGACAGAAATGAGGACTTCCGGGAAGAAGACGACCAGCCGAGAGAGCGAGTGCGGAGGGAAGAACGGCTTCAGCCCCTGAACCCGACAGAGAACACGCGCCTGGGACAAACTGCGCCAAACTGGGCAGCGCTCCGGGATCCTGTTCAGAACCCCACCCCTGCAGCCAGCGCTGCACGAACTGGAGCAAGAGCGACCGGCCGGCGGGATTTCTGAGTCGGGGAAAAGCTCCATCCAGGGAAAAACATCTGAACGGCACTCCTGTCTGCACGATCACAGGGTGAGTTAAGTGCGCACTCTAACCGGTTTTTCCTGAATCAGGAAGATGCTCAGCCCAGTGAGAGACATCAAAGCAGCTTTAAGAACTGTGGGATTTCCCGGGTGGGAAGACCTACTTAGGCGCCCCAACGGGTTTTGTGAGGGGGGAAGGAGCTCCACCCAGGGAGGATCACCTGAGTGGCCTATCTGCAAGAATCCTGGGGTGGCGAGCTGTTCATTTGCCCCGGCCAGGTCTTGGGGTAGGGAGTAGAAGCAGAAATCTCAGCAGACAGCTTAAGGGACATTCTCCCAAAGAGAAGTAACCATTGGAGCAGACTCTGCAACAGACCTTTGCCAGCTGAACGGTCTGTGGAATTTATAGCTCCACAGTTTGAATCTAATACCCAAAAATGGGAAAACAGAGGAACAAAACGCAGTCTCAAAACTCAACCGCACCCAGAACAAGTTTTGAATGTGAAGATGCGGGGGAACCAGGAAGCCTCATAACTTCAACTTATGAAACGATTGCATCCGAAATAAAACAACTCCACCAGGCCATGAAAGAGCTCAAAGCACAAATAACCCACATACCCGCAATGATTTCTCAGACAAAAAACGAGCTGAAAACAATGATGGAAGAAATGTTCCATTCACACAGACAAGAAATAGACAAAATACTAGAAGAAAATAGGAAACAAATGGAAACATTACAAGAGCAATTTAGGAATGAATTACCAATAATGAAACAGGTCCAAAGAGAATGCCAGGTTTTGAA